>PVKZ01003476.1:0-39686 GCA_004027375.1 Macroglossus sobrinus
CTAAAATCACCCCCAGTTAAGAACTCCTGATATACATTGTCAAAAATGCAAACTAGCAGTTACCCAGTTTTCCCACGATGCAAATAACTGTGGGTCACCGCATACAGGAAACTCCATATCTCATTTGGGTTTTTTCCTTTTACTCATATTCCAAGCACCTTTCCCAGGGGTCTTGGAGGCGCCTCTAAAGCAGCCTTGTTCTCAGGCTGGGGCCTGCCTCTGCATCATTCCAGTGGGATGTTTTCTGTCGGCGCCTGCCAAAGGCAAGCGCTGACGTGCTGCTCCACAGGACAGCTGTCTGCCTCAGAGCTGGAGGTGTGACAAGTGTGACTCATCGGGAGATCACTGAGAGGGCCGGTCTCAAGTGCTTCTGTTCGCCACGAGAACCTGAGGAAAGGAAGGGAATTGTAGGGTTACAGGACCATCTTTCAGGAAGTCTTTTTCACGTAATTCATTGGAATTTTAGCAAAGTACATTTGCTATTCAAATTTTGGGTAGTAACTGTCCTGATCTGCCGAGGCCTGAGGAATTTCCTGCCTGGCCGTGTTGTCCCTGATTGAAAAGATAATTCTGCCCATGAGGTGTTTGGAGCAAGCGTGAGAGATGGCTCTACATAAACGTAGTGAGCGAGTCGTTCTTTTCCCAACTGTGTCTTCGTGTGCACCGGCAGTCCGTCCTAATGCGTGTGCGTGTCTCTCTCTCGTCCCCCAGGGAGCTCTCCTTTGGGCGTGGATCCACGGCGCCTGTAGGAGGGGGCGCGTTCCCCGCCATCAGCACCAGAGAGCCGTGGGACGGCAAGGATGGCGAGGTGAGTGTCTGGGCCCCAGGCTGGCAACACGGGACTCATTCCTGAAACTCCCGTCCGTCCTCCTCACCTTCCCGGTCCTCGTGTGTCTTTGCTGCTCGTAAAGCAGATCTCTTCTGTCGGGCGCAAGCCTTGGCGTGACGCCAGGAATACCGTATCCGCGCAGGCCTTCCGGGAGGTTCTCTCTGTCAAGCCCTCCCGTCCCATCCTCCGCGTTAGTAAGTGCTACGTGGTGGTTGGTGTTCCTGGTTATCGCCCCAAAGTGAACCTTCAACCTGGATTGATTTACTTCCCCTGTGGGAATGTCAGATGTGCTTTGAAATGAGCATTTATGCCAGTATGCGGCGGCTGCGTCCTCCTGGCAAGGCCCAGGTAAATCACTGTCGTACGACCAGGTTTCACTAAGTTCTCAGCCCTTCAGACACCTGTGTGACAGGTGACAGGCCTGGTTCTGTGGTCTGGGGGACCTCTAGGCAGGCGGCTGACCCCGCAGGCCCCCCCCCCCCCCCCCCCCCCCCCCCCCCCCCCCCCCGTGGCTCTGCGGCGGCCCGCGCAGCCTGACGGTGGCCCCCGCTTCGCAGCTGCCCGTGGAAGACGACATCGACCTCAGCGACGTGGAGCTGGACGACCTGGAGAGGGACGAGCTGTGAGGGGCCCGCGCGGGTCTCCGTTTCTCTTCTCGGGAGCGGGTTTCCAGCGGTGACGGAACATTCTTCACGCTCGGATGAATCTCCGTGGCCTTTTTAATCGAGGAGCAGCATTTGCCTGGTCATTTGAAAACACTGCAACAGTGAACTTTCGCATCTCGAGAAAACAGTGAAAAATTCTATGAATTGTAGCCGGTGAATTGGGTTGTATTCTGTCAGGTAACATTTTGAAAAAACGGATGGGCTGTTGAAACTCTCTCCTGACTGCTGCTGGAGTGAGCCTGGAGGCTGTTTCTTATGTGCGTTTTGTATGTGATCCTTCCATTGGAATACTAATGGCTCTTTTCCATTAAAGAATAAATATTTTGGACAATGTCAACAGATGTATGAAATCAGTGTCCACATCGTAAATTCAGTCTGACGTGTAGCCAGTAAATATTAAGAAGGGACGACCCCGATGTCTTGTCTTTCTACAGCCTTGTGGTGCAGGTGGCACCGTCGGGAGGCCTGCCCCAACCTGGGTTTTACATGCGTCCTGCAAGGCCAAGCTCGCTCTGTAGATACAGAACGGAAAGCGAGTCCATCCAGCAGGATGAGAAAGCGGGGGGTAAGCAACCGAAACCTGCATTTTATGCCCAATATTTTGCTTTGGGCCATCACCAGTGACTACCAGGGAGAGTAGCTAGTTCCCCTGTTAGCTCGAGGTCTTTAAGGTTATTACCAGTCTTCACGAAATGCCCAGTAAGACGTGAAATCCAGCAGCAGGTCACCCACTTACATGTAGTCCCCACTGATGTAAAACCTTCAGAAAATGACGTTCTGAATTGTTAGAATATTCGTGAAGACACGATTCAAAGGACTTGAGAGCATTTCTTTTATTGTAACTTACAAAAAATAAATACAACTGTAACTAACGTTTGTGGGCAGTTTCTCTGAAAAGCTAGGTTCTGCAGGACAGGGAAACCGTTCCGCCGAGGGAAGGGAGCGTCTGTCGTCGTCTGCAGGGACGCGAGGCCGGGTAGTGCCCGCTCGCCGTCTCAGTCCAGAAGACTGAGGTCGATGTGGAAGTACACGTAAGGGAAATAGTCTTGGTTGTTGAGCTGCAACCCAGGGATCTCCACGGATGCCTACGAAAGAAGATGCGGTCACATTCCAAGGGTGCGAACCAGCTTCCGGTTGGGCCTTTACGTGTCCGAGGAAGCCGTCGAGGCACCGACCACAGCATCTGCCCTGCACAGCCCTCCTCCCCACCCCGCGGCCCCCCACAGCACACACCCACCACCTCTCCTCTCCTCTCCCGTCTGTGACAGGCAGGCTCCACAAGGGTCCGGCACGTGCCGCCCACGCGGGGGAGGCAGACCCGGCTCCAAAGCACCGAGGCTGGGCCCTGAACCTACGTCCAGCACACTCGCAGCCGCCACTTCATCCAGGTGCCGGAAGACCGAGTTCAGAACCTCTCTCAGCCGCTTGGTGGCCGACTTCTTATGAGGCTGCAGGAGCACGGCCTGGAAGTTCACTGGGAGTCCGTACCTTCCCAACGAAATGCGTCAACAAGTTACTCAGACTGCTCAGACAAGGATGAAAACCTTCAGCCAGCGTAGCTTGAGAAAATAAAACTCAGTTGAGCAAAAGGTCTAGGGTCGGGTGAAACGAATTGTTGGCTCTTTCTGGATAGAAAAATCTAGAATAGGCTGACCCACCTGTGACTGACAGTTCTCAACAAGAGCGGAGGGGTGGTCCCCAGCCGTGCGTGCGTTCGGTGGTGAGGGCCCAGGGTGAATGGGAGCCACTGCGCTGATGGTTCCGACCCAAAGCATTTGTCTAAAACCCAGCTGAGCTGAGTTTTCTCCACCAACAGAGCAGCAAAAGTATATGTTGATTTATCAAGCTTGCTCCTTTTGCTGAGTTTTTGGACGGACAGAAAAGATTTTAAATGGACTTCGTATGCCCGAGTACATTTAAAATCACTTGTCGGCAGCTACTCCTGTGTTCTCCAAGGATAACCCGAGCACTGTATAAATAATAAACACAGTGTGTGGCTGTCAGTGTTTGTTTTTTTTTAAATATTCTGTCAGCAGGTGCTCGGACGTCTATACTGATCACCTGTGCGTCTTCAGTATTTCCCAAGCCAGGTGTGACAGCAGTCCTTAAGCCAGCACGCTTGGACTTGCCTGACAAGTGACTCACAGGGCCAAGCCCTGTTCATCTCAGTTCTTATTTCCCATTCCGTGGCCACAAAGTAGCCCCTGGCTCCCAAACGTTCTCGGTCCTGGTCTCTGACCGCTAACGGTGCAAAGCGTTCGTTCACTGAAAGACTGATGCCTACTCGATCTGCAGAACGGGGACAGCGGGGCTGCTAGGATTGTTTCCGCTGTAACTGGGCGCCAGCCCTGCCTGACCTGCACCCCACGCACTGAGGATACCGGAGCCCCCCCTCCGTGCTGCGGCTCAGCCTCTCTCTGCTGCTGTCCCCTTCTCTCCCTAGCTCCCTAGAGCCCTCATCCCAAACTTCGGTGTGCAGTGCCCTAGGTCACCCGGTCTTCGCCAGCACGCTCGAGCTTCACTCGCCAGCGACCCCTCCCGGCCCGCTCCCAGGGACATCTAGAACCTGGACCTTCCCTTCCCTTGGACTCAGGCACGCCCTCCTGCCCCTGACTTCCTCTCGGCTCTGCCTCCACTCCTCTGACGTAGGGGCTAAGAGGCCCCCGTGGTGCCTTCCCCCACGTGGCACTCCCTCGGTGACCTCAGCCATGCACATCAGTCATCTCTGTTCCCCACGAAAGACCTGGCCCAGGACCCAGGCTAATGAGCTCCCCGGCGGCCTTCCCCAATCTCCACAGCCCCCCACCCAGCCAGGCCCATCTGCACTTCATCTCGGTGGTGGAAGCCCCTGGCTTCACTTTGATATTATTCTGTCCGCAGACATCTACTCTGTGGGCCAGGTGACAAAGGGAGAGAGGCGAGTCCTCGCCTGCAGCTCCCAGTGTAGGAACACGGTCAAAAAGAGCACGGAGAGAAGAAGACAGAGCACCGAGCACGCACTGGGCACAGCCCTACGGGAGGCAGGACGCAAGTGAACGGTCGCCGTCTGCTCTAAGGCGCGTGTTCAACATCTGTCTCCTTAGATGAGGAGCTTGCCATAGGATGGAATGTGAAAAGACCTTTTAAAAGGATCAAGTAGCTCTGCACATACCGATGAGACTGTAACTCAAAGCAGGTGTAAACGGTGCCATTTGCGGATTAAGACCAAAACCGTTCTCCGTTCACGGTGATGACCCGCACGCGGGCGGTGGGGCGGCGAGGCGCCCCTCCACACCGTGTACTGCTACGCCTGAGTCTTTTACAGTGCTCGCGTGTTACAGCTGTGTTCACAACACTGATTTCCGAGGCAAGCAGGGGCGGCCTGGGGCCCGTCTATACCGCGGAGGGTTAAAACACTCCTGGCTCGCCGGAATAAGACTTTCGACCCAGCGCCACAATCCTGGGCATTACTGGCCTCTGAATGGGGCAGGGGGAGGGTGAGGAGGGCTGAGGAGCCACGGTCAGATCTGCTCTTCGGACCAAACCACCCTGGCCACCACGAGGGGGATTGACTGGAGGCAGGAAACCAGGTAGGAGGTCGTGGCGACCGCCAGGCCAGCCGAGGCCGGAGCCGTGGAGGAGACAAGGCAAAGGCTGGCTCGACAGGCCTGTCAAGGGGCGCGGTGGGGGCGGGATGTGGGGACGGGGGCACAGAGGCGTCCAAGCTGGCCCTGAGGTCTGGCGACAGGGGCAACTGGAGGCCACTGGCAGAAACGGGGAAGCTGGAGGACGGGGCCGGGAGGGAAGATGAGCCAGAGAAGTCTACAGTGGGGACAGGGACAGCTGGCGGCCAGGTGGGTGGCCGCGGGGATTCTGGGGGCACCTTGCAGTGCGGGCGGGCAGGGGCCAGGGAGACAACCGGGGAGAGGGCCCGAGGGCTGGGGGGGCATCCGGGAGAAGGGGGCAGCCCGCCACGTGCCCGCGACACGGCACGGCACAGAGGCGGGCTTCGAAACGTTCTCCCTGTTTGAGTCCATTTGCATAAACATTCGGTAAAAATGACTCATATCTGTACATTTAAAAAGCCAAAACCCCAAAACTCTGAAGGAACACACAGCAGCATGTTAGCAGCATTTTCCTCTCGGTGTTAAAATTTTAGGTGATTTTCATTCACCTTTTGTGCTTCCCTAGAGTTGCCCAAATTTCCACAGTGAACCTATTTTGCTTTTGTTTAAAAAAAAAAAAGGCAAAATAAGTTTTGGTGGCTGGATCTGGTTTGCTCTGGTTTGGGTTTTTACTCTTCGTGCTGCTTTGGGGTTTGGGCCTCAGAAGTCAAGGCCGAGACAGTGCTGGTGTTTCCTTCAGGGGTCCCTGGGCCCTGGTGGGCTACGGGGAGAGGTGGGCAGAAGAGCCAGCTGGGGATAGCAGGGGACACGTGCCCCAGTCCGCCAGGAGAGGGACAGAGCAGCGGACAGCAAGGGGCCTCAAGGCGGAGGGAAGGTCCATTAGACTCAGGAAACCCTAACAAGGTGCCAAGAGCCAGGAGGAGCAGAGGGCAGCGTCCTGAGGCTGGAAGGGCCAGACGTGGGGAGCCCAGGTGTCCCCGGACTGGCTCCTCCCGGCCCCCCCCCTGCAGGACAGCCCGGCCCGGGCGCCTCCTCCACCTACCTGAGCACGGACTCCACGAACACCCTCAGCGCCTTGATGTGGATCCAGGCAATAAAGGCTTCGCTGAAGTTCACCTTGAGCCAGCGCAGCAGGGGGCCCTGCGGGGACAGGAGAGCCGTGACCCCTCCGGGAGGCTCCACCCGGTGCCACTCCAAGAAAGGCCGCAGGTTGGACAGAGCGAGCCCTGAGCTGAGGAGGAGGAAGGAGTGCCAGGGGCCGGCAGAAGCAGCGAGCTGGCCGCACGGGGCCCAGGCGGGGCCGCGGGCCGCGGTCTC
This sequence comes from Macroglossus sobrinus, assembly GCA_004027375.1. NCBI lineage: Eukaryota > Metazoa > Chordata > Mammalia > Chiroptera > Pteropodidae > Macroglossus > Macroglossus sobrinus. The sequence goes on from PVKZ01003476.1 coordinate 6,417, forward strand.
CGCAGCGCCCGGTGCCGGGGAAGCTCAGCGGGCAGCCACCTGGCACATGCGCGGGGCCACCTCGGGCTGGGCCGCAGGGGACTGGGCAGCCCCTGACCCGAGGGCTTGCAGCGTGCGGCTGACAGGCTTCCGTCCGACACTGTGCTGCCAAGAGGCGCCCGCCTTCTGGAAGGCTCTGGCCCTGGCTGCAGGTCATCCACCCCCTGCCACCCCTCGGGGCCGTGGCAGCTGTCACTAACGCAGACGGGGTCATCTGGGGGATCTCAGAGTCTTGGAGCAAAGGCTCTGTCTGAGCTCCCCCCACCTGAGACCCCCAGCGGCCCACGCAGGCCAGGGGTGGGTCCAGCCTGGGCAGGACAGCGGAGCTGCCCAGCCGCCCTCACCCAGCCAGGGCCGGCCCCGCCACCAGCTCCAGCCACCTCCAGGCAGGCGGGGCAGAGGCACCCTGGCCCCCAAGCACCGTCCACTGCTGGGGGGCTGGCAGCCCCAAAGAAGGCCCCACAGATTAGGAAGAAGGGATCATTCGGGACTCCTCGAATTGAAGACCTCCGAAGCCACAGGAGATGACAGAGAATGCAAGGCTTTGTCGTCTCAGAAGAGCCCTGCGCTGGCGAGGACAAGCAAGCTGGGGACCCCCAGGCTCCCGGGGGGTTTGCTTACCTCACCCTCGCCCTCACTCTCTCTCTCTCTGTCGGTGTGCCCCGCGGCTGGCCTATCGGGGTTACCTAGCGGGGTTACCTTAACCTTGTGGTCCGGGAAGGTGGACGATCCCTTTTTAAGGGCAACACAGGAAGTTTGCTAAAGGCACAGAAATGATTCATTAATCTTTCAGGAAGCACGCATCACAGATACACAGAAATAAATCTCATCGCCTGACAGGCACGGGAAGGCGAGCTCAGCTCGGGAACGCCGGCCCAGCCTGGGACCTGGGTGCTGGCTGGACTGGAGGCGTGACGGGGTACTGTCGGCCCCCGGGGGTATTAAAAGCCTGTGTTTGGTTCCACGTTCTATGGAAAGAGCCGATCCATCGCTAGCAACGAGGTCAGTTCCCACATCCCCGCCGCTGCCTGGCACATCCCCGCATCAGCAGACAGGGACAGACACGGCTCCGCGAGGTGCCTGTGGAGCCGTCTGTCTGTCTGGCTGTCTGGCTCGGTGGAGGTGTCTCCACCAAGCCCAGCCCACGGTGGCCTCCTTGCGTGCCACTTGCACAACACCAATCAATCGTGCTGCCAGGACGTGTCACCCCTTATCATCAGTCCCCCAAACAGGTTCAAAGCTCAGGAGAATCCTTCCCTGAGCTCTCAAAGGGGAAGTGACAACACCTGGGACCCGGACCGGCCCCTCTGGTTGACAAGCCACCAGAAGGATGCAGGATGCCACCTCCAAACAGGCTAGGGGGGCTAAGAGATTCTAAAGATGCTGGGGCACAGCTGTCCCCTGCTGTCCCCTGCCCACTGGCGCCCAGCAAGAGCCTCACAGGGACTAAATGCTTCTGTGTCAGCATCTCCTTCGAAGCGCCATCTCCCCCCACGGCCCACAGAGATACCCTGGCCAGGCTCCCCAGGGCAGTGTGGGGGTGCAGAAGTCCACACCGTGTAAAAAATCACCAGCTGGCAACCTGAGAGACCCAGGCAGCAGGTGTAGGGCTCGTGTGTCGCCTTGATACTTGGGGGGTCTGTGCCAGCACACGGGCTGGTGCCAGAGGCCCAACCGGGCCACCTGTCCGCTGGGCAGGGCTGCAGCCTGGCCATCTGTGGGAGCTGCTGCTATAGTCTGGTCTCCATGCAGACACACTGCAGTAAACAGTGTCAGCTAAAGAGCTCTGGCTGGTGACACCTTCACCCCTGGGCAGGGGACATGTCTGAGGCCCCGGGACAGGGGACTCAGGCTCGGCCCTTTGTCTCAGGTCTGAGAAGCGGGTGTCTCCGTCTGGTGTGCACACACGTGTCCACACACACACACACACACACACACACACACACATATGTGCATGTGTGCTTTTGCTTGAAGGGAGGAGGGTTAACGTGCTCATGTGGTCAGTTCCCGTTTCCTCTCAAAGGCCACAGGCCAGTCCCGCGGGGCTGTGAGCCCCATCTCGGGGGGCCCCACGGCTGGCGCTCACTCCTGAGGGGTGACTCGTCTGCCGTCCCTCTAAAAAGGCCGTTGACCCAGACAGGTCAGGCCCGGGGTGCAGAACCCCTGGCCGGCATCGGGGAGGCTCCGGGCAAACACTCGGCCGCTGGGGACAGGGGAGGACGCGCTTCCTGCTCTTCACTCAGGCAGGGACGTTCCTCCCTGAGGCCTGGGGCACATCCTCCTCCTGCCCATCCTCCTCGTGCCCGTCCTGCTCTCTGCGCTGGAGCCAGGTGCCCCCAGGACCTCCCTGTGAGGGGACGGGAAGCCTCCCAGCTGACCCAGCTGACGGGGGCCAGCGGCCCAGGCCCGCCCTGCCGCCGGAGGCCCCGTGGCCGGAGTATACGTGTCTACAGAGCGGCAGCGACGTTCCCAAGGCCCCACGGTCCACATTCCCAGAACGGTCTCCCCGCTGAGCTCGCCTGCCCTCCCCCACGAGAAGTTTCTGAGCAGCTGCCGTCGGAAGTCTCAGGGATAAGCACCCACTCTTCGCTAAAACCACAGGGAGGTGGATGCAGGGGCTGGTGATGGAGGGTGCCACACCGCGCCCGGGAACCACACCCCCGAGGACGAGGCGGGGGCACTGCCTGCTTCGCGGGACCTCGGGGGCACCGGGTGGGGTCCCCATCCCCGGGCAAACACTCGCTAACCTCTCAGAGCCTCAAGTTCTCACCCGCGAAAGGAAGCTACGCTCCCCCCAGGAAGGGGATGCCAGGCTCTGGTGGGATTGAGCATGGAGGGCAGCCAATGCCAAGGCCACGGTTTAGACGCCGCCTGCCTGTCCCCTGCCCCCTGTCCCCTGCCCCTGCTCCGGCAGCCCCAGGCGAGCACGTGTGCCCCGGGGACATGCTCCCGGGGAAGTGGGGACAACGGAGGCCTCTGGAGGGAGCAGGAGGGGACCGCCGACATCTCGCCGGAAATTCCGCCGGCCGGCCTCGCGTACTCACATATTGTTGCTTCTTATCGGACAGCAGTCTGGTCATCTCTTCCCTTTCCCTTTTAATTTCCGTCTCATCGTAGTAAAATTCGCGGACGGTGAACCTCGAAGTGAGAGAAAGAATGACGGGCTTTCACTTCGAGGCTCGGCGCGGGGCGCAGGCCCCCCGGGGAGCCGCCGAGAGCCCTCCCTTACTTGTTCTCTTTGGCTTTGGTTTTGAAATCGTCGATCACTTTTCGAAACAGGGTCACGGTGAAGAGGCCGCCCTCCTTGTCCTCGGCAATCAGCCTGTCGGAGAGAAGTGTCACGTGGGGACGCCTTCCCGGGGCCCGTGCTGGGGGTAGGTCACTGCAGAGGTGGCTTCGGTCACCCTCGGCCTGGTGGCCTTGGCACAGGGGCCCCGACAGCACGGGGTGAGGGGTGGGGGCGGACCCAGGCTGTCCCTGATTACTTGCTGACTCCTGGCCCCGGGGCTTGGTGGCCCGCCATCTCCCCTGCTGTCCTGCCCCTCACTCACCCCCCAAGCTCGGGCTCAGTGGCCCGCAGGCCGTGTAAACGAGGGGCCTTGAGGGGAGGAGGGGTTTGCAGTCCAGCTGTGCACAGTGATCCGGGCTTTGGCGCCTGTTCACGAAATGCCACTCCTGGGTGTCTGCCAGCGTCTATGTGCGCCCAGCGGCCCCTGGGCCTCACGTGCCACGGGCACAAGGAAGCGGTGTGGTGGACGCCATGTCCCAGAGGCCGTTACACTCCCAGTGTCACAGGATTCTACTTAGACACGGCCCCCGGGACGCCTCAATGTACAACCACGGCAGCCACTGTCCCCAAGGACGTGGGGCTGTTGGGGCCAGGGGTTCAACCATCTCTGAGTCCTGGGAGCCCTCGGGCCCAGGCAGGGCGGCGTGGCATGCTGGCTGGGCCCCCTTCCCTGATTCTCAGAGCCCACACTCGTAGGGGCTGATCCTGGGCTCAGAGACCTTTCCAGGGTCACCCCTGCGGCCCTCGGTGCCCACTGACAGTGCAGGTCCCGGAGGTTCTGGTCTGAGGCCGAGCCTCCCCCAGGCAGAGTCCCCGGCACCTGGCCATGGAGGAGCCGCGCTGGACGGCAGTGGACACACACTCCTGCCAGTCGGGCCAGCGTCCAGGGCCAGCTCGTCTGCCCGTCTGTGCCCTTCCTCCTCCCTGCCCCTGGCCCGTTCCTTCGTGTGACCTCAGGCTGTGACTGTCCTGTTCCCTGCACCCCTCAATTCAGCTCCCGATTGCTATCTCCTTTGAGTCGTGAGCCTGGGAGAGCCAGCCTGGCAGCTGACGCCCCAGGCCAGAGGCCCCCGGGGCTGGGACGGCAGTGGGCAGGGCCGCCCTCAGGCCGAGCTCCGTGTGCTGGGAGGCAGACCAGTGAGCATGGCTGCCCAAGCCTCACGGGCACAGCTATTTCAGACCTACGAAAAGGCATAACGAGAGACCGGTTCCTCGGTATCCGCCACCCAGCTCAGACGTCAAACAGTCTCCACTCGGCAGAAACCCCCCGCGTGCTCCCAGCTGCATTCTGCTCTCTGTCCCGAGGTCCCCCCTGTGCTGAGCTTGGCGTCGCTCATCCCCAAACACCCCTAGAATTCATTCTACTCTGCACCCACAGAGACCCAGGTCACACGTGGTTTAGTTGCGTCCATGTTTAAACCTTCAAGAAGTGGCCTCCTGCGGCGTGTGCTGTCTGCAGCTTTGCTCGTCCCACTCAGCATCACACTATGAGCCCTCCCCTGCTGCTGCACGCAGCCCTCGACCGCTGGCTTCCCCAGCTGGGTGCTGCGCGTGGTGTCACGGTGTCCCTGTGTCCCTTCTGGCGCTTGTCCGGCCCTCGCTAGCCGCTCCTGCTCTGGCCCCCGCAGGCCACGTGCAGAGACTGTTTTGCACCCCGGTCCCTTTCTGTAGCCACCATGGCCAGGCCCTTCCTCGACCCTCAGGTGGGGAAGAATGGATGCCAAGGTGAAAAGGCAGAGTGGAGTGAAGCCAGGGAGGGCTTCCTGGAGGAAGGGGCAGGGAAGCGGAGTCCTGACAGATGGAGGGAGTCCGGCGCATTACTGCGCGTGTGGCCGTGAAGGCACTGCAGGCCGAGGGGCTCCCGCGGGCACGGTGTCTGGTGGTTTGGTGCCCCCGGGGCAGCCACGCGTGCTTCCCAGGGCTCTGGGGTCAAGCGGGGGTCTCACTTACTTGGTCGACCGAGGGACCACCATGTCCGACAGGGATTCGTAGGTTTTTTGCCACTGTGTGTAGTTTGGCCTGTGACGACACAGAATGGTTCGGTGAGTTCTGCAGAAAAGACTGTGGGGTGACCTGGGTGTTTAAGAAGTTGTACCCCCCTTTTCCTGAAGGACTGAGGGTGGACAGCACTGAGGCCAGAGAGGGCCCCAAAGCTCCCCTGAGGCCCGGCCATGGGCGCTGGGAACCCCCGTGCCCAGCCCCATCCAGCAAACCCGCGAGACGCCAGCACCACGGGGGAGGCTGTGGGAAGGACTCAGCCAGCGACGCCTGCTGGGAGCTTGCTAATCCTGGCCCTCGGTGGCCTTGGGACAGACCACGGCCACCCCCACCCCCAAGGCTTGTGAGTGAAACGGGCCTGGCTGTGGCACCCGGCACGTAGTCGGTGCTCAAAAAAATGGCTGTGTCTGCCACTGCTGTCACCAGCACAGTGCACACTATGGCCTTGCTCCTGCCGCCACCGCACAGCGCCACGGAGGGCCGGGGACCCAGGCCATGGGGGGCTCCTCCCTCTGCACCAGGCAGGGCCGGTTTCCCGCCGCGATCACCCGCACAGGCCGAGACCCCCACACCGCCCACCTTCCCGGCCCACCTACTTGGGGACGATGACCAGAAGCGTGATCAGATACTCAGAATCCAGCACGAAGTCTTCTTTGCTCACAATGTCACTCAGTGTCCGGGTGAAGAGGTTGCCCCTGAATCCACGTGGGACAAAGGGGGTGTGGTCAGCGGAAAGACACACGGGGGCCCACAGACCCCGGCACCCCCGCGACACAAGGGGTTGGGGGCACAGACCCCGGCACACCCACGATACACAGGGGTAGGGCGGTGGGTAGAAATTGTGGGGAGTTTCAGGGGTCCCATAAGGAGGGCGGGGGCCTAAGGTTCCGTGTGCCCCCAGCTCTGCGTCTGGGTGACCAGAACTGCTGCAGCTGGCAGGGACTCAGGTGCTGTCACCCGTCCCAGAAGGGCTGCTGAATCCAACACCTCAGACACCTGCAGTGCCCCTGGGCGCAAGCCACCGCCGTTGGGAGGGGACCGCTGGTGGCAGGCAGCTTAAGTTACTCAAGTGTCAACACCGGGGCTGGCTGGCGAAGCCAAGGGGGCCGTCCCGGGCCGACAGGCCCAGAGGGAGCTCCAGTTCACTCCACACGCCTTCCGGCACGGCGGCCAGGGACGCTCACCTGAGATAGCTCTCTACGGGCCCAGCAGTGGGACCCCGTCTGCATTGAGGTCACGGTATTTTTAGCCCATGGACCGAGGCTGCTCTGTCAGCAGACGGGCCGAGTACAGCTCACGGGCCGTCGGCACCACGAGCACACAGGCTGCGGTGTTGGCTAAAGTATCAGCGCACAGGGGTGCTTCCTGAATAAACACTTCTCAGGGGCCTAGCCCCGGGTGACACGCCACCCCCTCACCGAGGCTGCCCAGCCTGCCCTGGGAACCTGCGGTCTCGCCCTGCCGGGTTATCACTGGGAAGGCCCTCAGGGTCCCTCACCAAGGGCGACATGCACGCACCTCCCGTGGAGGGACGGAGCTCTGCCAAGGTCAACATGGAGGGCTCTCTGTCGTTGGCACCCTGCCCTTGCCCCATCCTCACCCCTCCCTGGTAGGGCTAAGGGGCCAAGGGGGCAAAGCTCAGTTGGTGCCCACTTAGTTGTTTTTTTTTTTTTACGCCTACAGCACCTGGTCTCCCTAGGTGGTCTCCCATCCAAGGACTGACCAGACCCGACCCTGCTTAGCTTCTGAGATCAGACGGGATCGGGCGCGTTCAGGGCGGCGTGGCCGCGGACGCATTTAGTGTGGATCCGAAGTCGGGTAACCACACACAGTCTCTAGAGCGAGAGCAGCTTCACACTTGGCCGTACGTTTCTCACGAATGCGCTGTGGCTTTCTCCACGAGAAGACCGCCGGCCCAGCGGCCATTACGAGACAGGCGTGGACATTGAAGGGACCTCCCTGGTGACTTTTTCTTTCTTTGCTCACGGCCATGAGCCAATCAGAGGGATGGCCATCCAAGGGGACCGCTGGTTCCGAGCTGCCCCAGGCCATTTTTTGGGGGAATCGCCAGCAGAATCGGATCGAGGGGGCACCGGAAGGGTCCTCCATGCCAGCGCGGCCCCGTTCGTAAGCACCTTCCGGCCTCCCCAGCAGACACTCATCTGGCTGCTTCTAACATGCTTCCGACAACAGGGAGCTCACTACCTCACAAGACAGTCACCACCGCATGACACTGCTTTACCCCTACGCCCCCCAGTACCACGGCGACGGGTCGTGTCTGCTGGGCCGAGCGGCCTGCTCTCTCTCCCGCGTGGTGCCCCCGAGTCCCTGCAGCTATTCCGCTCAGGGCCTCCCTGTAGGGCCCACTCACTGTCCTCTGCTGGCCATCACCAGGGCCAGGCTGTGACGGCCCAGCTCCCACTGCTTGCGTGAGCCGGAGCCCCTGCGGCCCCCGTCGGGGAGGGTCCTGGGCACGCCGGTCCTCCCAGCCACCTGCCAGAGGCCAAGGGTGGGACAGGAGCCCCCTCTGGCATCGGGTCCCTCTCCAGGCTGGGGCAGGGAGGCGCCACCAAGCCCTGCTTGGGCCTTGCCTCCCCCGCGTCTGCTCGCGGACGGGCGGGCATGCCTCTGCGTCCGCCAGCCCACCTGCCCGTGCCTGCCTCCCTGTCCCTGTCACTGACGCGGATGTGGGGGTCCCCTGGGCTCCAGAGGGCGCATGCATGCAGCCCGGCCTGCACCCTGCTCCCCCACCGGCCTGGAGGAGGCCGCCGGCGGGGCAGGGCAGGGCAGGAGCGGCCACTCACATGGACTTCTTCTCCAGCTGATCCAGGTTCGTCTTCAGGGTGTTGTAGGCGGCCGTGCGGGACTTCAGGTCGGCCTCAATCTGCGCCAGTTGCTGTTGGGGAAAGCAGAAGTGTCCGGGGTTGGTGGGACTTTTCCAACTTGCCCCAGAGGGCCCCCGGTCCTGGTGCCCTTATGGAGGGGACGTCAACTGCCCGCGAGCCAGGACGGCCCGGTTGTCTCCCCTCCGCTCTCCCGGACACGCCATGCTCGGCCCCAACGTGCGAGGCGAGGGCCCCGCTTTGCAGGTGTATGTGGGGGGGCTCGAGGCACGCATGGTTTTCCCGGGGTCCCTCAAGGAGCTGAGTCTCCCGGCGCTGAGCCCGCCTCGTACCGCCAGGGCACCCGCAGCCCGCCACACCACCGGCTCTCGGGCTGTGGCCGAGGGCAGCTCGGGCTGACCGCCACCCTGGCTCCTGCGGGGCCTCACGACGGCGCAGCCCCGACAGGGCCCAAGTCTCCAGACTGCGCTGCGCCCCACGCAGCCCCTCCCTGCCCCGCCCAAGTGAGAAGGCTCCCTTTAGCTCGGATCAGGTCGCCAGGCTGATATTTCGGAGATCCCTTTGTTCTAGAAGGTTCGGGACCTCCGACCCCCTCCTGCGATGGGCAGCTCTTCTGCCCTCAGGGGGCCACATCAGCCCAGCCAGGAGGATAATGTCTCCCCAGGGGCCTGAAACAGTGAGAGAAACATGCCTGCCGGCACCCAATTCACCAGACATCCCCCCACCCCAAACACGGGAGCTGTTAAGACCACTTCTATGAACGGGCGTCCTGAGGTCACTGGAGCAGAGGGCCAGGGCCCCAGGGAGGCCGTCGTCCGTGCTGGGCGCTGTCAGGAATCAGAAGCAGCCCGCCAGCCCCTGCCCTGCAGGCCCGCACTGCGACAGCTCGGTCCAGGAAGTCAGCCCTGGGCCAGGAAGTGGGACCCCCCGGGACGGATCACCGTGCACGAGGTGGGTCCCCATGCCCTGGCACACCTGGGGTGCGGGGCCCGTTTCCACGGCTCCTGGGAGAGACTGGTCGTCACCTCCCATGTCTCTCTCCTCGGCCCACGTGACACGTCACTGGTGACTGACAACTGGCCACAGCAGGGGAGGGGGAGGGGGTGATATTCACGTCAGATCAGCACGTGCTGACACGGGGACATCTCCAGAATCGTTACACGAAAAAACGAGGCCATCTTTACGATACGGACAACGGTGAGTTGAAATACACATAGTTTTTACACAGGTGGAAGGATCCACTTTAAACTTATTTTAAACAGGGGTTACCTTTTAGGGCGATTAAAGGGAGCAAAAACGAGGGGGAGTTGCTGTAATGGGAGGCCTTTCCTGTTTTCATCTTTACATTTGGATATATTCGATTTTTTGGTAAAATTTGTAATTTTTTGTTACAATTTAAGAAAACGTCTTACTTTGAAATGAGTCACAGAAAATTATAAGAATAGCACACAGTGAAGCCGTGTTCTAGTGTCCCCATCGGTGATATCGTATGTGACAATGGTACAAATATTGTCACCAGACCACGGACACGAGTACGATCCACAGATCTTGATTTTGAAAATAAGATTTTTTTTTTTTAAGGAAAAAAAATCAAACAAGCAAAAAAAAAAAAATCCCACAGCGACCTTATTTTTCTGATTTCCTCACAGGTCAGGGAAACACTACAGAGGGTGTTTGGGACGCAGAGAAACGGTGACAGGAGCTGGGGCCTTGGGACCAGCCAGGCCCAACTCCGGATGCCACTCCAGCTCTGGCCAGTCATGTGACCTGCCGGCCCTCCCCGCGCTCGGTGCCCTGGCATCACTGCGAGCTGGTCCCGTCCACAGAGCCGTCTGCAGAACCGGACTGAGCTCCCACGGGCATCTCTGCGCTTGTGAGGGGCGGCGGGCACAGGGTGGGGCCCCACAGCCCAGCCACCACTGACAGCAGGACCCCTGAGCAGACGCCCTGAGGCCTCGTGTACCCCCCCACCCCCCACGCACCTGCTATGTTCCAGGTGGCGGAGACCCCAGCGGCCAGCGCCCGCCGTGGGCCGGCAGCCTTCCCCATCTCCGCCAACCATGGTGGGCATGCTCGTGGTGAAGGAGGATATCTTTTACTGTTGCACTGGTAAGATTTGGGGGTTTTTTTGAAACTACAGCTTGTGGAGACTGACACAGCCGTGGCTGGGTGGTCTCTGGCCAGGTGACACGCTGTCATCATGCCCTGTGCAGGGCTGGGAGTGGCCAAGCCCTCTCCGTATCCTCATGCCTCTTCGTGTCCAGGGAGCAGGCGGGCTCAGCTCCCAGCTGTTGGGGGGGGGGTCAGCACCTCCCCTGACATGGCCACACGGCTCCTCCCAGCACGAGAGACCTGCTTGGTCTCCCCAAAGGCCCTCCTGGACGCCCGGCCACACGGCGATGCTCGTCTCCCTGACGCTCCCAGAGAGGCCAGGCCCTCTGACTGTGCGGGTCTAGCCATCGACTCAGACCTCCCACGGCGGGAGCAGGCCTGGGCCAGCGCTGCAGCCTCCACACGTGAGTCCGCCGCGCAGGACGGGCTGGGGGCACCAACGCCCGGAGCCTCCGCCAGGCCGGCCTCACAGAGGTGGCCCCTTGGGCAGGGCGCCTCGCACACAAGGCCTGCATCTACCCCCCTCATGTGACCCCTCCCCCCTGCAGGCCACCTAGCCTCGGCCAGCCACCACCTGAAATCAGAGGAAGGTGACACGAGAAGTAAAAGAAATAAAAGAGCCCAGCGTGGCTCCAGACACCCGGGAGTGCCACCAAGCCCGTGCCCTTCCCCCACTCCCTGCTCTGCTGCCGAAGCCACCTCTTTGGATCTCCCAGACTAGAGAGAAGCCAGGTTCCGTCCTCCACCCGTCGGCCGATGGCTCTGCACACGCTCTGGGGCCCTCGTCGCAGGTCTGGGCACCCCAGGACCACCATGCTGGGGAGCGCTGTCCCAGGGGACTCAGAGAACAGTGCTGGCCCCTCCTGGCTCAAACGCAGCATCACAGCGCTGGGCGGGGTGTGGCCAGGCCCACAAACTGCCCTGTGCCTCCAGGTGGGTGGCGAAGGCGCACACCGCCCTCCTGGAAGCCACCCCTGGCACGGGCTCTCCAGGCAGCCCCTCCTCACAGGGCCTTCCAGTATCACTGCCCAATTGTTTCCGGAGGGGCTGGGACCACTGTGACGCAAATGGTACCCAAACAGCCGCACCCAGGTCTCCGAGCCTTGTGGCCCCACCTGTGTTCCCAGACACAGGCCGGGCCGGGTACCAGCCCGAGGGGAGGAGATGGGCCAGCTGCACGGGATGGGTCCCCGTGGCCATGTCCTTCTCCTGGCCCGCCCAGCCACACCCAGGTGGCTCTGCCACTCGGAGCAGACAACAGGAGGGCTTTGTTCCTGGCCTGGCTGAGACTCTGTCCCAGACACCCGGGCTAGCAGGCCACCTGACTGTCAGGGGCTTGGTGGATCATGTAGGGAGGGGGACAGGCCGTCGTACACCGTCGCCCCCATCCTCAGTGAGCCAGCACGGCTGGGAGACCCCGCAGTGTCCCCAGAGACCTGCGCTGCAGTGCTTTGCTTCACGAAGCAAAGCTTGGGGGCCATTGCTTACCCAGTGGGCTGACCAGCCAGCCTCCTTATCCTCACCGGCACCTCAGGCCAGGGGCAGGACCTCCCCGGGGCACCTCCCAAGAGTTTGGGCTCCTAAGCCAGACTCCAGGGAAGCAGAGTTTGCCAAGTGAGCCAGTACCAGGGGGCAGGCTGTCAGGTTTCAGATTCTAAGAGTGGGCCAGGGCGGGGCGACCCTCCGTGAGCACCTTCTGAAAAGGAAAGAGGCGCAGGGGGTCGCAGTGAATGGGCATGGGGGTGTCCGGGCAGACACTGGTGGCTCAGAGAGCCCGTCTGTCCAGGGGCTGTCCTGTGAGACGCAGCCACCTGGCCAGATGACAGGGCTAGGACAGGAGAGGAGAGGTGGAGGGTGAGCAGGTGGTCACCTTTCCTGTCTCCAGGGCTGCCCTCCCACTCAGCGGCCTCTGACCCTGTCCAGGGCATGGAAGGCCAGGCCTCAAAACCACACTGGGGCCCAGGCAGGACTGGCAGGAGGCCGACGGGAGGGGAGCCAGCAGGGCGAGGACCTGGCCTCCGGCCCCTGGCCTCCTGCAAAGTCCCTGTCTGCTCCTCCAGGACCCAGATGCCACGCGGACCCACAGCAGGCACTCAGGTGTCCCCACACGGAGCGTGAGCATCCGCCACCAGCAGGTCCTTCTCTCACCTTCGCCAGAGTGTCCACCACGCCTGCCAGCGGCTGCTTTGCCGGGTACTTGGCCATGTCCCATTCGAAGTGGGTCACAAAGGACATTAAGTCAACTGGAAGGACACAAACACATTTCCACAGGTGAGTGGGCTCTCCACGCCTCACGAGATCCAGGTTTCCAAACCCCAAAGCGAGCCCCCCGCTCACACCGGGGGAGCAGCCGGAGGCAGCAAATGTGCCTCATGGGAGCATAACGCTGAGCCAGCTGGCTGGCCGTCGGCAGCACCCCGAGTTCCTCCAAAACACACACCACTGGCCACAGGGGCACTGTCACAGGCGGGCCACTGTGCTCACACTCTCGCTGAGACGGCTGCCCCGGAGACCTGTGTTTGGGGGAGCCCTCTTTCCTTCTCAGGAGGCGAGAGCAGAGCTGGGTTATTCCAAGGGCCCCAGGCTAGTTCCCTGCCTTTGCCAGTTGCTCTGGCCCCAGGCCCCCGCTGGGGTGTCTTCGGAGTCAAGGTGTCCTGAAGGCACGCCAGAGAGCCCCCAGCCAACCCCGAAGGCCACGCAGCCCGTCGCAGTTGCCCCTGGCTCCCGGGATGAGCCACCTTCCTGCCTGCTCCGCCCAAGCGCTAGCCAGAAGCGTTCTTGACACACACACACCTGTTTTAAAGAAGGCATTTTAAACATGAGCGAACTACTGGAGTTTGCGAATGGGATCTTTAGTATCTGGCATGAATGTGCAGATTCACAGGTTCGGGCATTGACTTAGTGTGAATGTAGATTTTATTTTGCCACACTACGGTGGGGGAATGACGTTGCAACGAGGATCCAGACCTGGGAGGAACTGTGTTAACATCTAGAGTGTGGTGAGAGACTAGAAGGTCTCGGAGGACTCCTCCTGTGGCAGCAATGGTCCCTGACCCCACTCACTGAACCCTCCGGGGGACCAGGCACTGACAAGCATGCTTGTCACACACCTCTCGTGCTGGTCACACGCTGACAGGTAGGAGCCATCACCCACCCCACAGGCGCGGGAGCAGCCAGCCCCGGGCAGGAGATGCTGAGCAGAGAGAAGAACCAAAAGCAAGTGGCTCCTTCTAATGCAGAACCCAGAGAGAGCTAGTGTGGGTGCAGGGGCTCCCTCGGGAGGCTCGAGAGAAGCAGGTTCCTGGCATGCAAAAGCCCTACTAATGCCACACGAAGCTAAGCCTGGCATTGAACACACAGCCAGCCTCCAAGAGCGGGCAGGCAGGAGCACACTGGGGAGATGCAGGTTCCTGGCATGCAAAAGCCCTACTAACGCCACACAAAGCTAAGCCTGGCATTGAACACACAGCCAGCCTCCAAGAGCGGGCAGGCAGGAGCACGCTGGGGACAGCCATGAGGGCATGAAGTCGACTGTGAGGCAAAGATGCAGAAGTCCTCTTGGAAGCCCAGAGTCAAAGCATCCCCACCATGCAAAGAGGCATGCAGAGCAGCTGGAGAGGCAGCGGAGGCCCAGGGAAGGTGGGGAAGGAAAAAACGGTTGCTGCCTGTGTCCTACGGATAGAGTGACCAAGCTGTGAGGTCGCATCTGCCATAACCTGATCACTGTACCCCTAGAACCAGAGCGAGGTCCCTCATTCCCAGGGACATGCAGGCACCACACGGAACACCACACAGCACACAGCACACAGCGCATAACCTACTCTTTAAGCATTTCATTTTTTCCTTCACACCTGCAATGTAACAAATAAGGTGGCATTACTCAACCTCCTCCACACACAAGGCCGGGTTCGGACGTGGCAGTGTGAGGGTTTCCACGCATCCGTTTAAACGAGCGAATGAAAAGCTTGTTAAGGTCGCCGGGAGTGGGGGGGAATATGAATTTCTATGTAACAAATGGTATACATGTTAAATGCAGACTCTAGACTCTCATTTTCGGTACGCACGCGCGCATAAAGCGGTAACCATTTATTGAAACGCTTGATTCTGGAGTTTCCAGAGCTGCCGACTTTCTGTCGTGCACACCCGGAGTGCGGTCAAATTATATGCCCCAATTAATGGACCAAAACATTGGTGAGACTATTGACTGGGTGCAACGTACGACTTCAGTGCGAGGCACGCCTCAGCCCGGGGAGGCGTCTGCAGCGCCCTTTTTGGGGGGACCAGGTGGAAGGATGGAACTTCCCGTGAAGGAGAGAGGGGATGGGAAGGACCAAACAGCCCTTATTCTGCTCTGAAAGCCATTTCCACTTCAAGTTTCATAGAGGGTTTGAGCTACGGGGCGGAAATGCTGGATGCTTTAGAAATCAGACAGTGGATGCTTTAGAAATCAGACAGCGGGACGAGGAACTGGCAAAGGGCCGTGTCTGCCCAGCACGGGTGCGGCTGGGCTCAAAGCAGGGTGGAGGCCTCTCTCTCTGTCCATTCCCAGCCTCCAAGGTGGAGGAGGGGGCGCATTACCGGCGCTGGCAGGAGCCGAGAAGGCACTGGGGTGACAGCGCTCGGGTGACTCACCTCCGTTGGCCAGGAGGTTCTCCTGCACCTTGCCCTTGGCGTCCTCCATGACTTCCACCACGCTCTGGGCCATTTTCCTTATGAGGCTTCGGGGGCAGAACAGAAGGCCGGTTAGAGGGGGCCGGGGTGGGGCACGCCCGCAGAATATTCTCAGGCGCTGCTGGAGGGAAGAGCCGGGGGTGCCCCGCTGTGGGGGAATCATTTGGCAAGATGTGGGAAGAGACTTAAAACACGAGTGGCCTCCAAACCAGTATTTCTACTTCTGGGAAACCATCGTAAGGAAATAGGACAAACAGAAAGAAGGAGGCACAACAATAGGACATGGTTTAAGTAAATAATGGTATCTCCAGCCGAGGGGTGATTAGGCGGCCGCGGAAAATAAGGTTCGCGAAGAAGTTCTAATATAGGACAAGGCATGTGTGATAACGTTCCGTGGAAGACAAACGAGACGTGAACGTTTGTAGACAGCATGGATGCGGCCGTGTGACAAATTTCTTCCTACTTTACTGCCTCTTATAATCAGGCATTGCTTTTATAATTAGGAAATACAACCTTTTTAAGTCTCCAGAAAGTATCCTGAAGGCTTCAGAAAGTATGAGAAAGGAAAGCACACGATTTACAGGCAGAAGGATTCCAATTTGCAAGGAAGAATGTGGACTTTCCCCTTCCATGTATTTCTATGATGTCATGTGTGAACTAAGACATATTACTTTTGTAAGTAAAATAATAAAAGGAACAAAATAAATAAACTGTAATAGGATAAATAATGAATAAAGATAAACATACATAGTAGCACTCTTTACAATAGCCAAAAGGTAGAAGCAATCTAAGGGTCCAATAACGGATGAATGGAAAAACTAAATGCAGTGAATCATGCGAAGGAATATTACGCAGCCCTAAAAAAGGAAGGACGTTCTGACACAGGCTACGACACGGATGAATCCTGAAGTCATCATGCTAACTTGAAATAAACTTGTCCTAAGAAGAAAAATACTGTGGACAAAAACAAACAAATAAACAAACAAACAAACACAGGTTCTATGGAAAATGACCTCACCGGTGATCTGATCATAAATTCCTAACTGGGCAGGTCACGTGGGTAGTTGTGCCCCAGGCATATAACTTTATAGCTTCTGCCCACCTTCAGGCAATCCTTCTTAGTTCCCTCCTTAATTTTAAATGCATAGAAGGAACTTCAAAACTGTTATTTTCCAGACATTTGAGATCTTGCCCGCCGGCATATGTCATCAGTTTGGCTCAAATAGACTTACAAAAATTCCCTACAGTTTTGGACATTTCTTATGCCGACAATATGATTCCGCTTATACGCGGTACCTAGAGTCAGATTCCTAGATAATGGGAGGAGCTGAGGAAGTTGGGGGCAGCTGGATCTCCTACAATTCTCTTGAGGAGAGTGTGGATATCGGGGATGCGTGGTCCTGAGTGCAAGTCCGTACAGCAGGAAAGAGAGGGCTCCCCTCTTCTCCTGGGCCCTCTCAATAACGCAAGCAAAAGCAGGCTGAGTGAGGTAGGTCTGGGTTTTCAGGAATCACCCCAGGCCTGGGAGGAGAGGGCCAGCCGGTGACAGCTGCAGTTTCCGCAGGGTTTTTTGAAGTAAGAATAACAATAGTGTTTATCTAGTGAGCTGTCCTCAGCCCTCAGGAAGGTACTGTGCATAGGAATGTACCCAAATTCTCATGACGAATGAGAGGAAGCCTCAAAGAACGGAGAAAACTGACGCTCAGAGAGGCCAAGAGACTTGACCAAGATCCCTCCACCGGTGGCCACGACATGAGCTGGTTCTGACCATGGGCCTTGCCTCTGAAGCCAGCCTCTGCTCACCATGCCAGCTGCTCTCAGCACGCCCGGTGTCCCTCCTAGGTAACCCACACCCCACGCACGTGCCTGGGTGCTAACTGCTCTCCGTGGCTCCATGCAGGGGCCACGACAGGCCCGGCTCCCTCTGCAGCCACTTGGGAACCCTGAGATCAGCTGAGGCCTAGAAGCATCCACACAGCTGGTGACTCAGGGAGCCCCGCCTCCTGCACCAAGGGACAATGAAATCAACTCCATGGGCCTCGCAGCAAAACCATCAGGAACACGTGACTGGACAGCCATCCCGGCCTCAGAGTCACCACGCTTTAAATGTGGCCTTGCCCCTCAGAAACTGCAAGTTGAAAAAAGGAGCTATTTCCACTTTCACAGGGGCTCCCCTCTGCATACTACGGGTAGAGCCCCTCAGCAAAAGTATCCGTCACGCAAACCAGAATTCGCTTTGGCCACGTTGGCATCATACGGTTCTATTCGCCCAGATCGTGGCAGACAGAGTAATTCTTGATCCTCTTCAAAAGCCAGCCTGCCCAGAGAGAAAGCGTGCCCCCAAGGGGGGCAGGGACAGGGCAGGCTCCCTGTTCCACGGTGCTGCTCAAATGCTCTAGAGTCCTGCCGTCTTAGGGACCAAGGGGCAGTCCCCTGAACCCCCAGATCACAAAGGGAAAGGAACAGTGCAACAGGTGTTTGAGGCCGGGAGAGTCGGCCAGAAAGCCAGCCCAGCACGCAGCCCGTCCCCACGCCCATCAAAGGGCCCCTCTCACGTGGAGTAGGGCGCAGCGCACACAGAGCAAACGGGGCCCAGGGTTGTGCAACCTGCACCCCTTTCCGGGGGGTAAATGCACAAAGGCCAGAACAGGCGACACGCGGAAGCGGAACCACAAAGTCTGATAAGCAACTGAAAGTAGGCTGGCTCTTGCTGGCGGTCCAAGGAATGCACAGCGAAACAGCCGCACGGCATTCTCACGCTGCCAGGTCAATGAAGTGTTTTCAAGGCACTAAACTGACCAGGGGAGGATGAAAAGGCGCTTCCTCCCAAACTCTCTGGGAGACAATTGAGCAGTGTGGACAAACAGCTTTAATAAATGCGCCTGTGCCCTTTGAACAACCAGAAAATCCACTTGAGGAAATGCAACTTTAGGAGAACGCCAGAGAGCCTGAGAGATTTATGCAAGATGGTCACGGAGATATTCATTATAATACAATAAGATAGGTGATTTATTACCTTAAAAAATAAAATGAAAGAATTTCCCTTCCCCTAAACAACAAAAAACTCTTAACACGACTTTAGAGTCATTTTTAAGAAGTGTGATTATAAAAGCACCTGCCCTCCAGAATCATCGCACGGGTGACAGATGAAAGGGCCTTAGGAGACCAAGGAGAAGTGGTCACTTGCCCGAGGTCACAAGGCTCCTTGGTAGCTGACCAAGGGTAAAAAAACAAGGTCTTGATCTCTCCTGCCTCAATTTTAGAGTAATATATGGGATGTAATAACATCGTATTTTTTCATAAGACCTCTCATCTAAATTCCTTGTCTGTTTGTACTAAGAGTGTTTTTCTAAGATAAGAAGAAAGCCACAGACTACCCAGGCACACATGTCCTCCACACTGCAGAGGTGGCCGGGACATCGTCACACGTGGTCAGGCCCTCCCGTGCCCCAGCAACACACACGTCACGGCAAATCCACGAGGACTGTGTTTCTTTTCTTGGTGTATCGTAAAGCGTCCTGGCCTTCCGTCTGCAATGTCCAGAACAGGCAACACCACGGAGCGAGTGGCCACTGACCAAGGGCGGGGCGGGTGGGTAGTGGCAGGTGACTGCTAACTGTTCGGGGCGTTCTTGTGGAGACGATGACAACTTTCTGGGATTAGATGGTGGTGATGATGCGTTACTTTGTACATATATCGGAGACCAATGAATCGTGCACGTCCGCGGGGGTGAATATGATGATGTGTGAATTACATCTCCATTGAAAAGGAAACCTGTGGTGGCCTTTCTCGGCCTTGAGGGTGGAGACCCAGCCTGGGAGAGGAGGACAAGGACCCCTCTGGCCCTTTCTGCTGGATGCCGTCCCCTTCCTCACAGTTCCCCGGCTCTGCTTGCTCCCTTTTCTCCATCACCCCCACATTTTCTAGTTCTCCTCTCAAATGGTAGCTATACACTTGTCCCAGCCCTGGCCCGGCTCACTGTCCCAGACGGGTCCCACCATTTCTCCCCAGGTTGCTTTCAATGACCTCCTCTCTGCTTCCCCTGCCTCTCCCCGTCCGGCCTCTGCCTGCCCATCCCTCCCGCCGCGCCCATGAGGAGCTCTGAAAAACACACATCTTAGCATGCCATTGTGCTGTTTAAACTAGGTCAGTGGTTTCCCAATATGTTCAAATATTGATGTTCGAGCTCCTCAGCGGAGTTGACAAGGAATGCCCCGGTCTGTCCAGCTTCCTCTTTCTCTACCCCTCGCCCCACCCTTGCCGTCCTGCACCAGCCGTCTGGAGCCCCCTGGAATATCCCGAGCTTCCTGGGTGCTGCTCACCCTTCCTAACTGCCCGAGGGCCCCCTACTCAAGGCACGTCACCCCTAACAAATACGACAGTGTCGGCTAACACCCCCGCTCAACACGCGTTGCTTCTTGCACCCAACAAAATCACACTGAGCATCCAGTGCACACCAGGCGGGGATCTGGGGAGACTGAGTGGACAGACCAGAGCTGCTGCCCCCGTGGGGCTCACGCTGGGACCCTCCCTCCACCGCATCAGTTATCACACTGTCGGAAGTGGGGTTCCCTCACCTGCGTACACCCCTAAACAGACCAGCCTATGAAAATGTATTCATGGAGCTATCGCCAGATCCTGCAGAAATACGGGAAATGCACGGGTATCGGGAAATGCTGGCTGGCTGGCTGGACAAGGACCTTGAGATGGAAACAGGACATTAGTTCAATGCTCCTACGTCACTCACATGTCACCCAGGACTGATCGTCTCGTCTCTTCACTCATCTACCTTATCTCCCAGAATGTGAACTTTTCAAAGGATGGACATTTCTTATTTCAAACAAACAAATAAACAAACAACCCAGTGTTCCCTGTGTCTACAAAATAGTCAATGCAGCTGTGATGTCAAGCGTAGTCCACGCAAAGGAGCCAGGCCCTGGGACCTCATGCCCTGTTCCTACTATAAGCTACGTCCATCTCATGAGATCACAAAGCAATCCAAAGCGTTGAGGGTCCCCGGGGTTGTGTGATCCAACCCTTAGGGTACCCAGGACCTCAGCTGCCTCCACAGCTAGGTATTTACCCAAGAGAAATAAAAACCTGTCAACACAAAGATTGTGCATGAGTATTCGTAACAGCTTTATTTTTCCTAGCCCCAAACTACAAACCATCTAACTGTCCCTGGAAGCTGAATGGATAAGCAAACTGTGGCTTACCCATAAAATGGAATACTATTCGGTAGAAAAAATGACTATTATTATACACACCCCAATGCGGACAAATCTCAAATAATGATGCAGAGTGGAAAACACACACACACACACACACACACACACACACACACACACACACAAGAGTACATACTATGCTGTGCCATTTATATAAAAGTTCTAAGAATACAAACACTCTGATAGAGACAGAAAGCAGATCAGTGTTGAGGGAGGGGCAGGAAGAACTGACGACAGAAGAGCAGGTGGGAACTCGGGGGAGGGTAAAGGATATGCTGACCGTTTTGACTGTAGTGATGTATCACGTATACATGTCCAAACTCGTTAATCAAATTGTACCCTTTAAATTCTGCTATTTAGTGCATGTCTCTTATATATTTTTAAAAATTTTTGTAAGAGTTTGAGCCAGACTGACGACACATGCCAGGGAACAAGATCTCAAATGTTCCCATTTATGTTTAAATAGAGCTTTGAGGGGGGAAAAAAAAAACCTACAATACATGGTGGGAGCGCTTCCTACCCACCGGTTTGTAAAATCCCCACGATTTGACAGCACACTTCTTTAGAAAAGTTCTAGAAAAATGGGGACTCCCCTTCATGGCTGGCAGAAATGCAAAATGGTCGACCCAGAAAAATCTGGCAACGCCAATCAAAATTACAAAGGCATACGACCTCTGGACCTGGCAATTTGCTTCTGAGAGTTCATCCTGCAAATCCACCTGCAAACTTACATGTGCACAGCCACGATGGAGGTGCACGATGACACGTGCACCACGGCGGGTAACAGTCCCCCTGCCTCGCAAAAGTAAGTGGGCTGAGTGTCCACCTCCTCTGGGCTGCTTCGTCCTCCCCCACGTGGGATGCCAGGGAGCATAAATAAACAAAGCCAGAAAGCTCTCTATGCGCCGATGGCAGAAACCTCCGAGGATGTGTCATTAAGTGAACACGAAGCCAGGTGCTCTGTAGCACCTGTGACTTACTGCTTTACGTTTAAAAGTGGGAAAAATAAAAATATTTCCTGGAATTGTCTTGTGTCTGTATCAAGAAGCAGCAGAAATGTATCCAAGCAACTCATAAAGGTGATTTTCTAAGTGGGGGCCAAAGAGGGGGTCCGATGGGGGGAACAGGGTCGGGGAGATGTCTCACATTGTACAGCCTTTTTTTTTTATACTGTTCTGAAGACTGTTGCATAGGCTCGCACTACCTGTTCGAAAGGAAAAAAGACTTTCTGATGAGCTATCTAACGTGCCTCTAGAATCGCTGGCCTCGAGACTGACTGCTGAGATGTGTTTTAGGATTAGATGGCACATGGCTGTGTAGAGTGCTTACCGAATGAGAGCAGCGTGCCTCGAAGTCTCAACCCTACGCGCCCCAGATTCACCCCGAGAATGTCGACTCCCAATCGGCATCTCCCGATGTGGTACCCAAGGACCTGTACCTTTTTTTTTTTAAGTTCCACATCATCCGGGTGCTGAGAGAGGAGCCCCGCCCCTGGGAGGTGATGGACATGCATTCGGCACCCATGTCTTCAGCACCCACTGTGAGCCAGGCCCTACTCCAGGAGCTGGGCATAGGATACGTTCCCTGTTTCCGTGGGATTCACACTTCACGTAGACAGAGACAAATAAGGGAACTATTGAATAGCGGTAGGTGGAACGCGGAGAATCGAACCCGGGTGCCCTGGAGAGACTGGGCTGGCGAGCCTGGAGGCCTCTAGAGGAGATGACATTTAAACAAAGATTGGGATGACAAGAAGGAGCCCAACCTGCAAGAGTGGGGTGGGGGTGGGGCATCTGGGGGCTAAGGTTGTGCACAGCCCGGGGTGGCGGGGGCGGGCGGGCCAGCGGCCGCAAAGGAGGACAACGGGGGCCCGACGGGGGAGGGGTACGGACACCAGGTCAAGAGCATGGACTTTGTATCCTGAGGGCCATGAGAAGCCACGGGAGGGCTTCGAGCCAGAAAGTCATGTGGTTTCATAGTTTTGCAAAGAACTTTGGCTGGTAGGAGATGGGGTGGGTAGAGGGTGGTTGCAAAAGCGCAGGACGTTGACACGCGCGCGGCTCGGAGGAAGGCGAAGCACGGAGAAGTCGGCAGACACGGAACAGGCTTTGGAGGCGGAACCCCCGGGGCTCCGTCCTTCCTGGGGTCTCGAGTGCATGGTCAGGAAGGAGGGGCCCAGATGGCCTGCTGGAGCCCCAGGCGCGTGGGCCCGGGGGGCCTCTGCGGACGTGGGGAAGACCAGGTAAAAGGAGAACGCATCCACGCAAGCTGTCTGTTGAGAACGACATGAAGCCACGCAAAAAAGGACCATTTAAAGTCGTCCCTGAAGCTCCTGAAAAGAATGACAGTCTAGGTGGCTGTCATCCGCTTAAGGTGTGACAAGTGCCAACACAGAGCACAGAGTGAGCACGACGGGGCCGAGAGCTGGACAACAGTGGAGCTGGGGGTCCCAGGAGCTGGCCGAGGTCTGTGATGGACGTGCCCTATACTAAATTTAATCTCCAAGAAATCATTTTGTGACTCTCACAAAGTCGCCTCGGGCTGGCCCTCACGCACGCATGCTACCCAGAAGCTGCCAGCCGACATTCTTTCCCTCGCTGCTGGCTGGACTTCTCGTTTGGCAAGAGCTGCTCTGAGTGTGGAGGGGGGAGGGGGCCTGTCACGCCCCTGATGTCAGGTACTTAAAGTACTTGAAGTACTTGAAGTCCTTTAAGTCACCTAAAGCAAAGCAGAGTCTCTGCCAGCAGGGCCTGGAGGAAGAGGTGAAGGCAGGACAGGGCAGGGCAGGGGGAAGCTAGCTGCCATCTGTCAAGGGCCTGTGACCAAGGAAGTGAGCGAAGCAGGTTGACCAAGTTAAGGCTTGACACGCATCAGCTACGTGACCTTGCGGAGGTGGCTTAACCCTGTACGCCTGAGTATTCTCATCTATCGTGTGGGACTAGCCACTCGGTGCACAAGGCTGCGGGAAAGACACGATGAGGAAACGGAGAGACGGAAGCATCAAACTCAGGGCCTGGCACTCAGCATGTGATTGATAAATGGCAGTCACCAAAACAGTGAAGTGACACTCATGGGGTGATGCGGAACTCAAGGCAGAAAACAATGAAAACGGGCCCCAGTAAACACCAAGTCACAGAGACTGTCACATCCGGTAGGAACAGCAAAGGGGACGAGGCTTAGCAACGCGGACGTAGCAGATGTGAAAATCACTGATCACGTCGCTCTCGTAGACTTACCTGTCAACTCCGTACAGTGAAACTGGGCGGCCAGACCCATCCCGGGTCCACGGGTCACTTAGAAAGAGCAGCACCGAACCAGGTCACAGAGAAAACCTCACATTCCCAAGGTCAAAACAGCACTTACTCCCTCCTCCAACAACAAAGCAATAGCGTTAGAAGTGAAAAGCAAAACCGGAAACCACCACCAAAAAAACGCAACCTTCAAGAACTAGAAAAAAAAAAATTTAAAAAAAACTTCCAGAACATCTAGAAGGAATGGTCATGAAAATTCCACTTGTCAGGAGTTATATAGAACAAAAATATTTCATTGCCTGGAGCATTACACAAGAAGACAAAAATTCATTGATTAATTAATTAAGCATCAACGTCAGTGTGTTTTACAGAGAAGAGCAAGAAATTAAACATAGGTAAAGTAAAAGGAAGGAAATTAGAAAAAAATGCAGATATTTACAAATTAGAAATCAGAAAAGTGGTAACTGATTTTTAAAACTTGAGAGAAAAGCTACTTCTCATAAACAGAGAGTAAAAATTGATTGGGTAGCTTAATCCAAGAACATGAAACACCAAAAAATGATACATTAACAGAGACAATGATAAAACTCACAAGAAAACAGGTTGGTAGGCTCCAGGCGAACAAGTTGGAGAAGCTGATGAAATAAATCATTTCCTAGGAAGATGCAATTTACCAACATTGATACTTCTCTTCCCTGAAAGAGAAAACTAAGAGAGAACGATAATAGCGGCACATTTTGTGACTAGAAGTTCTAAAAACAAGTCCCAATAGGGCAATGACATATTTTAAACCTTCCAAGAACAGACCACCCCATTACCAACTAAAGAAAGCAACTATTCTCAATCACGGGGCTGGGACCAGCACCTGGGAACCTGTAGAAATGCACATTCTCAGGCCCCATCTGAGACCTGTGGAACCAAAAATTCTAGAGGCGGAGCCCAGTCATCTATGTTTTAACACAACCTTCCAGATGATTCTGATGCACTCTGCAGTTTGAGAGCCACTAATTGAAAGTGTTTGGAGATGCTACCCCAGCGTGGTCTGCTGACGGGCCACACCGGTATCCCTGGGAAGCTTGGAAGGAGTGCAGAATGCCAGGCTCGGCCCAGAACCAGAGTCAGAATCCGCATTTGATCCAGATCCGCAGCAAGATTCGTGTGTGCGATGGGGAAGGACTGTCCAGCGCTGTCCAATAGTAACATAACTGAGCCACGTACAACACTCAAAATGTTCTAGTGGCCACAATTAAACAAGTCAAAGCAGTGAAAACAATTTTGTATTTTATGTAACTCAATATCCAAAACATGATTTCAATAGAAAACCAACATAAAGAATGTATTAATGAGATGCTTTCCTTTTTTTGGAGGGGGGCGGGCACTAAGTGTTCAAAATCTGATCGGTGTTTTATACTTTACACACTTTGATTCAAACCAGTCACATGTCAAGTGCTCAGAAGCCCCAGGTGGTTGGCTGATGGATGCCGCGTTAAGCAGTGTGGAGAGGAGAGGAGAAAGGAGAGCCCCCAAATCCTTCTACAAAGCCATCATCTTTCTTACACTATTATGGTTTTCTAATTTTGTGCTGTCACACAATAAGCCAATCAAAACATTGTGGTTAAGACTGAGGACTCGAGAGCCAGGCTCCCTGGTCCCTAACCTTAGCTTTATCATTAATGTGCATCTCTGGGAGGGCACTCAATAAATGTTAACTGTTATCATGTCATGGTGATGACACTAGGATGTCAATAGCGTTATTCGTACGTACTAATGCAAAAGCTTAAAATATAAGCCCATAGAGTTCAATATTCCAAGGAGGGCTTCTCCCTGGAATGTGAGGATGCTTCTATAATTATATTATTAATAAATACATCATAGTAAGGTCAAAGGAAAGATAAAACATAAGACCAATTGATTATATGCCACGAAAGGAATCCGGAAAAAATAAAATGCAACATTCATTCTGGATAAACTCCTAGTAAAACAGAAACAGATATTTCCTCAGCACAATAATATATATTTCGAAACAAGAGTCAAAATGATATTGAGTGGTGAGACACTAGAATTATTCTAATTAAAAGTAGGAACAAGACGAAGATGTCCACTACCATCACTGACAAATTAAATATTTTTTTTTTCAAATATTAGCTGATACAATAAAGCAAGGGGTGAAAAAAACAAGAGAAAATAGGGAGAAATGATTACTTACAGACAATATAATCACATGCCTAGAAAACCTTAGAAAATAAGCTGAAAAACCATTAGAAACAAGAAGGAAATTCAATAAGTTGGCAGCTCATAAAGTTAATACATGAAAATCCCTATGTACAAACAATAAGGATTTAGAAAAAAAAGATCTCATTTATAATAGCAAGAAAATAAAAAATGTAACACTAGGGGGAAAATTAATAAGATATTGTGCAGGATCCTTATTGAATAAAACATTAACGCTCTACTAGAGGAATAAAGAAAAAAAATAATTCAATTGAAAGATGAAGTGTGCTCATTAAAACACTCAGAAGTATAAGATTGTCAATGCCCCCTAATTGCAGTGTAACCTCAAATGAATTATCAGTAAGATCTTTGCACTAACCACGTGCCAGATTCTGCTCTGGGTGTTTGGGATATATCTAAAAAAAAAAAAAAAAATCTGTTTGTGCTCAGTAGAGAGCTCAAAATAAGGCGTTCAGGATTTATAAATATTTGAACTGGTCCATGAATACATGTTAGTGTATGCGTGTCTTTTGTTTTATTTGGTTCGTTTTGCTTTGTCTTGTTTTGTTTTGTCATCCCAGAGAAGGAACCATACGACACCCCAACAATAGTTCCCTATGGGGAGAGGAATTGGGGTTCAGGTAGAACTCATTTCTTTCTGAGCCTTTTTATACCATTTGACATTTTTTTTAATGTGGAAATATATTCCTTTTCAAAAATGTCAACAGTAATTATCTGAGCGATGAGTAAGACATTTTATAAATGTCTGTATTTGAAGATATTATTAAGTGTCATCACAAATAATAACGACAGATCATGCAGGCTGGGAGGGTGAAAGGGAAGAAGAAAAGGTCTTTTTTTTTTTTTGGTTAGTTCATATAAAGCCCAGGACACCAGGACAACAATACACCTGGGTTTTGGTGGGGACGAGTTAGGGGCAGAGCAGGCGCAGACAGACAAATGCAGACTGACAGGTGTAGAAATAGGCACATTGGTGAATCTGGATCAAGGGTGTCCTTCCCCTCAGCCCCTCAGCCGCGCCCGGCCCGGCCAGCAATTTCCAGGAGCATCTTTCTCAGCGTGTATCCTCATTCGGAACACAGAGGGATTGGATCGGATCTCTAGAGGCCGTGCAGCTCTAACAGTCTAGGAGTCTTCCTTCTTTTCATTCATTCTGCTGGTCACGAACGGCCTACAATGGTATCATTTCTGGGGACCTAACTGTGCAAAAGACGGGCCTTGTGGAACTTACAGTGTGGTCGGGGACACAGTCACATGACCCCACTAGAGAACGTAGAAGTCCAGGGTGGTGAGCGCCGTGAAGGAGGGCGGGTACCCAGTTGTGTGTGGACAGCGTCAGTCAGAAGATCTGAAGGTGGGGGGTGTGAGGATGCCGGGGACGAGCAGATGAGAATAGGGGTAAATGGGGTGTGGGGAAGATTTGAAACAGTCTCTAAAAAGCGGGAGCCCATTGAGCACACACAGTAGTATTGTGAAGCAGCTCAGAAGAATCTAGAAACCACGCGGCATCCATACACAGGCGGTCAGCTGATATCTGTCTAACGAATCAAAGAAATGCTATGCGTATACTCTCCATCGGATATTCTTGCAGGGACAGAGAAGAGAAGTTTGGAGAATTTTTTAAAGTTATTCTTTGCTGCTTCTCTCTAGAATTCTCTTAGGATCTGTGCTCCTAAGCACATCCACACTCAGATGTGTTATCTTCGATCAGCCAACCCTCGGTCAACTGCAGGGAACCACGTGGGAAAAAGAAAAGCCACCAGCTATTCCACAAGCCAGGCAATGTACTCCTGCACAAGTGACAGTCACCGGCGCACCAGAGAAGCCCACGAGCTCCACCTGAATGCCCGAGCACCTGGGAAACGTCATATTTCGACCAGCGCCCCCAAACTGGCTGAGATACCGTAAAGGACTCAACACATAGGAAAAAGGGGAGAGGGGTGGCATTTTAAAAGAGAAAAATCATACGGTGTCTCAAATGTTCATGAGTGACAGTGTCATTCAGAGTCCACTCCCAAAGGCGGCATAGAAGAATAAATCCAAAATAAAAGGAAAGCTCCCGTGAGCAAACCCCGCCTTCCAGTTACATGGAAAAACACTCGAGAGCCCCGAGTAAATAAATAATAAAAGGATGTGGAAACAATACACCTTGAAAATGCTCGTCCCTTCTCTGTTCTCCTGCCCAGAAGCAGTGCTGACAGGTTGATGCTGCCCGGGTTACACAGCCAGCCAGCATTTATTTATCTAATAACACTTAAGTACTTTTCAGAGGCTCAGGGAGGGCAGTTCAAAACCCTGAAACTGGCCTCTTTATATTATTTGACTCCAGGCTGCGGTGTGAACTCCTGGACTAGACAGAGAAACAGATAAGAATTGTGGGGTTCTCACTATATCCTATTTTTCTTCCCACCCCGTCGATAAGAAGGTTCTCGAAAATATATATAGGGCATAATGAAATAATACACAGTGATTTTCATTCTTACCATAAACCTAGCCTATTTAAAAAAAAAAAAACACTTTAATTCATTTAGGTCCTATCTGTTTCGTAATCCTAGCCTTCACTTTGCTTACTCACACATGTTCATATTATTTCTTAAACAGTTGCTATCCCACCATCACAAGCAACTTGGGCAAGAAATTGGCACAGAACAAAATCCTAATGCTTACTGAAAACAAACACACGAACAAATACAAAGAGGAAGTAATAATTCAGGATCACAGGATTTTAGAGGTGGCGGGGGCTTCCGGGAATAAGAAAGAGGTGACAGGACTTGTGCTAGGGAAGAAAGCCGGAAGAAAGAAAGTTCTAGAAAGGTAAAATGCTGAGCAGCTGTCCTTTCTGCAGCAGGCCTAGAAATAATTCACACTTCTTCAGCCAGCATTGCTGCACCGCCCTGCACAGCCTCGTGCGGTGTGGTTTGTGGGAGCTGGTGACGGCCAGCCAGCCTCGGGCAGTGGGCATTCCCGGTATTTGCCAGACCCGCCTTCCCATGGTGCACAGCGGCCCAAGAAAGGAGTCGCTATTTAGCAATCAAGCCACTTTTTCTTAGAGATTAATCTTTCACAGAACACGTCCTGGGTTTTGACAACGCTTGACAGAGCAGGATTTTGCTCCCTTTGCTCTCCCCTGAACACACAGAGACGATCACTGCTACCCCATTTCACAGATGGGAAAGCCAAAGCTTAGTCTTCTTCTTTCTCAAAGACTGTGAGCTGCAAACTACCCGGTGAGGAGGACCGCCCCTGCGTGGTCCGGCCCACACGCCACGGAGAGCGAGATGTTACGAAGGAAAAGTCTCAGGGGACGGGAGGGGAACAGGGACCGCACGCAGAAAATCTGGTTCCTGGCCCATGTCACTCGGATGCAGGTTAGAAATCCTCAGAGCGTGACCACCAGAATGCCTAACTACACGTTCTCCATAAAAACGCTTTAGAAAGGGCAGGAGCAGCCGTAGCACCATTCCTCTGATGAGAAAAAACGGCACGTGTCCACAGGCCCTGAAAACCGGAAAGAAACCCTCTACAGAGGCAGCGAGATCCACGGGTCAAACCCTGGATCATCTCCGCGTGTGTGTGGGACCCGGGTCTTGAGGACTGTGTCCTCGTCTATGCCATCTGCATTTTTTTAAAAATCACTTGTTAAACAACAGATTCTCATCTTCACCAAAAAAAAAAAAAAAAAAGGATCGCTATTATTTCAAAACCACCTCATACAGCATGGCTAACCTAGACAGCATCATATTACAGTGGAATAGTTAATGGTGAGAGAGAACGAACCAGATCTGAAGGGAAAAGCAAGTTAGGAAACATGTATAGCGGTGATGTCCCCTTTATTATACTAATGCGGGCAGGTGGATAACATGTGACATACGAATACACTTTCCCCCAGCATTTCAACTTTTAATTATCCTATTCCTACTTGTGTACCAAGAAGCAGAGGAAAGGATAGTCATTTCAGATTCTCCGTTATAGCAAAAGTCTCCACGAAAGTTAATATCCATCGATAAGGAAATTTAAACAAATTAAGGCAACAGCTATTCAAGGTAATGCGGCTAGTAAAAAGAATGTGCAGTTATAGAGAGACATGAAACTACCTCTAAGATGTGTGAGTAAGTGACAAAAGCAAGGTGCGGAACGCATGCTACGATTCGTATGCTATTATTTTTAAGACTATATTCATATTTACTCGGACAAGTACTGGGTCTCCTCGAAAATTATAATCCCATTGCCTTGGAAGAGAAGAAATGGAGGAACGAGAAAGAGGAAAACAATTTTCACTAAAGAACCTTCTTTTTGTCCTTTAGAGTTTTTACTATGTGCACACGTTACTACAAAAACAAATGCAAACAAAATTTTGAAAGAAAACCAATTCCTTTTCTACGTGTTCCTGCAGCTTACGTACATTATTCCTCTTCCTTTTGCAAAACGCTGCCTCCGGCAACAAAGCTATGCAAGGACCCCGCAAGCTGCTGTTGACCAGGCGCCCCCCCCAACCAAGGACCCTCCCTGGCTCTTTCCGGTGACTTCTAGGACTAGGTTAGGTAGGACAAGTATGGGCTCGGCCAAAGCAAGAGCACTGTGTCTTCTGACAACAAAATCGCATTCCCACGTGTGTGTGTAGTAAATAAGAAATATTTTACCTTTCAGCAAAGGTATCGAGTTTCCCCAACTCATCCGAGAGGCCAACAAGGGAATCCAAGGTCCCCACCTGGAAAGAGCATAGAGTTAGAGGCTCCTGTTTCGTGGCAGAGACCTGTGGGTGCCTTCTCAGAGACAAATAGTGTGGAGGATTCTGTAGCTTCCATCTTGCGTTAGTTGACGCTGGTCAACAGCCAACCTGGAAGCTGAGAAGAGCTCTCTGCAGGGAAACCTGAAGATTGGGGGCTGTTTATATGTGTGTAACAAGGCAGATTGTCACATCTGTCTTAGGAAGAGGTGACTCCTGTGTCGTGGTCTCCCCTCAGCTCATTGTCCTCTTAGAATGGTGCTCTGCGAGTCATGGATTAATCCCCACAGCTGAGAAAGCGCTGCATCAGAAAGCAGGTTAAAGAAGGGATTTCTAAAAGCCTTTCTCTTCCAAGAGAATCCAACCCACCCCTTTCCTCCGCTCATCTCTGAGGCTATGAACGATGCTCTTGCTGGGGCTGGGGGTAGCTTTTCCGCCCACATCTACATTTGTGGGACCCCTCTTCTTTTCTGATGACTTCCAACGATCTCTGTGGGGTACAAACTTACTGGCTCTCTACAACCCTGGTCTCCTTTCTCAGACTGCCCCGATCTATAATGTGGGACTTAACAACGATTCGAGGTGACGTGTTTAAAGTGCCAGCGTGCTGCGCAAAAAAAAATGCTAGTGAATGTAGTAGCATCACCAGTAACTATGGCAGCAGATGGTGTGGTTCTTTCGGCACAGAGGCAAACTGAGGGTTCGAAGAGGTGTCCACTGCACTTTGCTAGAAGAGGCCCCTCTGGGTGAATGGTTAGCGCTATTCCTCCATCATCCAACAATGCTGTGTCTCCTTGGAAACCGACAATCTTAGGAAGCGTTGCTAAAAGTCCACTCTGGTGGAAGTAAGAAGACTGTACCTTTCTCTCTCCTCTTCCGTGTTTGTTTCATTTTAACTCTGTCCTCCACGGCAAGAGCTCTTAAACACTCAATGCACGTCAACTCTCTTTCTGCCACCGGTTGTCCCTCATCTATCTCCTTCCTTCCTCTCCATCAGAATCTCAGAAGGATCTGAGATTTCCCGCCCTGCTCCCGGTGCAAGCGGACAATCCAGGCTGAAGCTCTCCAAGCCTGCATTTAAACTATCTCGTTGGTCTTAGATGTTGAAGACAATACAAGAAGCATCCAAGAGCAACTCGTAAGAACCCATGTGTGCCCATTTTTTGAAGACGCTGCTCCCCACATTCCTCTCTCCCTGCTCATCCCATCCCGTGGCTCTAAGCCCATAGGTACCACCATTAATTTGGGCTATGACATGAAGTCCCATTCAGGACCAGTGACTGCCCCTGTCCACACTCACTCCCAAGCCACTTGCTTGTCAGTGTGGCTGCCTTTGCTCTGTTATCTTCTCCCTGGCTTCCCAGAAGACACCCTCCCACCCCACCCAATCCGTCCTCCCCGTCCTCCTCCCCACGAACTTTACCTTGAAGTCGGGAATCGTGAATTTGGTGTTATAAGACAGGTTGGACTTGGAGGTGACCGTGTTCATCCTCTCCAGAGCTTGCAAATTTTCCTTATCGCCGGGGGCAGAAATTAACCAAAACTCCGACATGTTTCCAGCCTGCTTTTTATCCAAGCGACTGAGCAGAACCGCAGCCGCGGGCGCACACACACACACACAGAAACAGGAGGAGAGAAGTGTCAAATGTCTCTCCTTCTTCACCCCCTCCCTTTCCTCAGCATTAATCCTCCTCAGGATCTGTCACTTTTCCTCATGTCCCATTCTCTGTCCCTTTGACCTTCTAGTTCAGACTTCCCAGTTCCAAGGACACCCATCTGCACAAAGCTGACCTCCCATACTCTCCACCCTCAGGTTCTGAGTGGTTTTCAGGAGGAGAGCGGGGGAGGGGACATGCTTCCTCTTCCTTCCACTCTCCCCTCTGCAGAGAAGGACCCACACCTGACCAGGGCGGAGGCAGGATGCTGGGCTTGGGCACCTGCCGGAGCCACGTCCCCCCCTCCCCACCCCCCACCGCGCATCTTCTGGGCTGCAGGATGCAGGGGAGCCAGCCATGAGACCAGGACACGTCCTCACCACGGGCTGCCCCGGCAAACCCCAGGTCCTAACTTACCAGCCTGCAGGTGGGCGCTAGCTTTAAAAACAGACTTCAGAAGGACCCAACTTTTTATCAAGTAAGAAGGGTGGGGGGAAACGGGTGTGTGGGGGGGACGACTAGAGTCATTTCCCCACAAGATTAGGTGTGCACTCTGCAGCCTGGGCCACTGGCTGGCCAGGCAGGTGGCTTCTGTCCAGCGCCTGTGGCCTCGGAAGTTCCTTAGTGGTGACCCCTGGAACGTGCACACCCCCACACGCTCTCCCCTCGCCGGTGTCTCCCTTCCCACTGCCCCCCCCCGCCCCCCGAAGCTCTCGGGCTAGGGAAACGCAGAACAAAACTAACGCAGAAGGGCCACGGACCCATCGCGGAGGCTTTTTCTTTCTTTCTTTCTTTTTCTTTCTTTCTTTTTTTTTTTGACTCCCGTCTCACTCCGCTCCTAAACCCGCGCACCCCGAAAAGTTCCTTTCTGCCTTGTGACCGGGGGACACGCTGCCCCTGCGCACCGCCTGGGGCGATGCCACCGGCGCGGCCCCGCGGACCGGGCGGCGGAGGCGCTGGGTCCCCAGTTCCCACGGGCCAAACGCGGGGCGCCGCGTCCTTACCCGGGGAGGGGGTGCCGGGGCCGGCGAGCCGCGCGGGGCGCGCGCGGGGCTCCGGGGCGCGCGGGGATCCCGGCAGGCAGCGGCTTCTGCGCGGCGCCCCGCCCCGCGCTTTTATCCGCGCTGGGGGTGGCCCCCCCTCCCGCCCGCCGGACATTTGCATACCCGGCCGCCCGCTCCCCACCGTCCCGGTGCTGGGGGGGCCCCCCCCGGGCCGTCCAGGAG
>PVKZ01003476.1:46196-107890 GCA_004027375.1 Macroglossus sobrinus
ATCCCCATCACTGGACCGTGCGTTACTCAGAGGGCGGGCATCACGTCTCTGTGCCTGTGCAGCCGGAGCGAGCACACCTCACATGTGTCCGATCCCCCCACGCCGTGCCCAGCACAGTGCCAGGACATGTTTGTTTAGGAACTGAGTTCTCACACGCACCTTGGTCAATATCGTGGCATTGAATGCATCTATCAATCAGGCGTTTAATTATTTGGTAAATACGTGTGGTTCATTGTCATACATGATATGTCCCTGGTGTGGAATGGCAGATACACTCTGCGGAAGCTGAGACTCTGAGAACCACGCCGTGCTTAGCAACCTCCGAGGTCAAGAATGTCAGATTCTCTGAGCACCTCACCTCTGTTTGGACCTCAGCACCGTGCAGCCAGCATTTTGGGGGGAGGAAGCCACTGTGTAGGTGGCCGACATGGCTGAGCCTTGTCCTCTCCCCTCCAGCCCAGCTGCTCGGCCCCTCCCTGGTCTTCAGCCTAAGGCCAGCGCTGCTGATGGTCCAGGTGGCCCTGATCCCGTTTCTGAATCGTCGCTGAGCGCCTGACGTGAGCGCAGGTCCTTCTTACGAAAGGCTTGGGCTGTGGGTTACTCGGCCTGACCTGGCAGACGAGCCTTGAGCTTAGCCAGCAGGCTAGGGCAGAGAAGTTACAGGCAGAGGCGGGAGAGCCAAGTGACAATGGTGGAGGATGGAGCCAATCCCGTCATCCTCCTCCTTTCCCTGCCAGGGGAGTGGGGCGTCCACACCCCTGCACCCTGGGAGGAGAGCGTAGGCGGTTCCCCAGGGCGCACCTGAGACTCCAGCCCACTGAGAGGTTTTGCAGCACCGCCGGCCGCCCCCACGAACCTTCATGCTGATCTGTGCGACCACCGGCTCGCTCCCCGTGGATTTATTGGGCCGAGTGACACGCTGGTAGGTGAGATAAAATAGAATGGACGAAACCGTTACTTCTACGGCGCGTCCGCTCGGAAAACGAGCTGCACGCTCAGAGGGGGCTTGCCCAAGAACGGTATAAAGGAACGGTGGTCCTCAACACGCACCCGGGCCGTGGACGAGCAGCGTGAACTCCCGGCACGTCTCAGTTCGTGGCAGCCTGTGGGAGCTGCCGGCAGAGGGAAGCGGTTCCTCTATTTCAACGCCCGTTGGTGACACTCGGGGGGCAAATCTCTCGGGGGAGCGCCTGGAGAGGTCCTTGGGGACACTTCACTTCTTTGTCCCATCCCGCTCTGTGCATCCATCCGTGCTTTCCCCCACCCTGCTGTCCTCACTCTTTCGTCCCAGAGGGCTCTGTATCTCCTCTGCTAATCCCTGGAGCCATCTCCCAAGATAAGCAGACTCATTGCAGTCTGCTTTCCTTCGCTTCCTGAGGGGGCCCGTTGCACCCTGAGGACACCCGTGGGAACAGCTGGTGTCTCCGTGTCCCGGGAGAAGCCCTGCTTCTGACCTGGTGGCATCTGCCCCCGCCCGGGACAGGACAGAGAAAGCAGAGACATGTGTCTACACTAATAGGTCCTCACAGGTGACCAGACCCATCAGGGAAAGACCTGTGCCTGCCTAGTTCACGGTGGAATCAAGCTACCCAGCAATAAATAAGCACTTTCTGAACGAATGAATGAATGAATGAATGAATGAATGCCATGATGAATTAGTGAAACAGCATCATCCGGCCAACTCCCCATTTCTCGGTGAAGACTCTGGCATCTGACTTGGCTGCAGAATTTCTGTCCAGCCCCAGAAAGTGTCGCTCGAGCGTCCCCACGGACAACACTCGCCCCCGCTTCTGAGCTCCTGCGTCTCCTCCTGCGTCTCCTCCGCTCCAAAGAGCCTCCCTTGCTTGTCCTCTCGGCTGCCCACTCCTGCGGCCACACCCTGCGCCTTGTCATCACCTGAAACTGCTCCACCTCGGAAAGCTCAAATACCAGAATCCCACTCTCTTTACCAGAGCCTGCCGTCCGTCCCACTCCCCGTGCCTACCGCCCACTGCACCTGGGCTTGCTCGTACACACACACGCACACACACACGCACACGCACGCATGCCCCGCCCGGCTTTGTCCTGCCCTGCCATCTCCCCGTCTGGCTCGTTCTCCCGCCAGGCCTGGCCGCCGGGGCGCCCTGCTCATCATCAGCTCCTCTGATTCTCCCATGTCCTGCTCCTTCCACAGACGGTCCATGCCTCGTTTCAGCAAAACCCTAACCTCGGTCAGCCTCGTGATGCCTTTGCCACCGACACCTCGGCGGCTAAGCAGGGACAGAAGGGGCCCACGGGCGCTGACCAGCACTGGCCTGGGTGCGTGACCTTGTCACTCCAGAGGTCCCTTCCCTTCGCTCGCGGGCTCATTCACACACTCAGCAACTAGGCAGGAGCACCTACCGGGGGCCAGGACTAGCCCAGGTGTGGGGACCGAGCCGTCAGTAGGACAGGCAGGGCCACTGCTCTCAGGACACCTACCTGCTGGCGGGAGGGACAGTGAGGTGCGTTAGCTCGTGAGTATCGCAGTTCTGCTGACGTCCCTTCCCCGCCCTGGGCCGTCCTCATCCCGAAGGTGACCTTGCCTCCTGCTTCAGAAGTGACACCCGCGTCTCCCCTCGAATTCCGCCAGCCCGTGATCTCTTCCCGCTGCGTGCGCCTCATCCCCACGGCTGCCCTCTGCCTCGGAGGGCGGCACAGGGTGCCCCGCTCGGCCACTGTCGCCTCCTGGGCTCGCTACGGAAACCTCCCATCTCCCCCTCGGTTGTCACCGCCTCTCCTGTATGTTCACGAGCCTCTCCTCGCATCCTCCCCTCAGCTTGCGAGCAAGCCCAGATGTCTTCGAGCCTGAAACCGTCTCGTCTCGTCTCGTCGGGCCCTCCGTCCTTAGGCACCACCCACCCGATCTCTCCGTTTCCCTCCTAAACATCTCGAGGGGACGCCTCTGGCAGCACAGTCTTTGCGTCCCTACTGCAACACACACGAGCGTTCGCCTGGCAGGGGAGGACCTACTGCTGGAGTAACAGTGGGGTGGGGGGCAGGGCACGACAGGCAAGGCCACCGACCTCAGGAGGCGGACGTTCCGGTGTGGAAGGCAGGTCCTATGCACGTGTGAGGGTTCAGAACAAGTCACCCGAGAAGTGCCTCAAGAAGTGGTATGCGGATTATTTTGAGTGTAAGACAAGAAAGACCCTGGAGGCTACAGAGAAGCTTCTGCCCCTCCCCCTTAACTCTCTGGAGGAATTTGAGTGAGGAGCCTTGCCCATTGTAGGAGATCGTGAGAGATAACCTCCTGCCACCTGTCTACAGGGCAGGGCAAACTACTAATTCCAGGACATCCCTTTGAGGCCCCCAAGGCACCTGACCTCCTCCTCAGCTCGGGATGTCTTAAATACCCACGTTCCCTTCCTGTCTCTGAACTTCTCATGTCTGTGGGGTCTCTGACTCCCTTATGTATGTGGGGCTCCCCGCCACACACACAAAATTAAATTCGCTTTTCTCTTGTCAGTCTGTCTCTTGTCGATTTGGTTATCCGGCCAGCCCAAGGAACCAGAGGAGAGAAAGGATGTGTTCCCCTTCCCCACCCAGGTAAACAGGTAAATAAATAGGAGAACCTCACCTATTTTTTACAGCTCTGTGAAGAAAGGGGCGACGAGACCGAGAGCAACCAGGAGCATCCACTTTGAACAGGGTTCTCTCTGCAGAAGCGACAGAGAGGCCTGAAAACTTAGGACGACACCCATACCGGAGGAGCAGAGGGAAGAGCGTGGGGAGCCGTGAGATCGGGTGTCTGCTGGCAGGAAACCCCATGGCTTCGTCGGGAAAGGTGTGTGTAGGTGGGACGTCCCCTCCTCAGGCCCCCTGAATCTGGTTCTACCCTCAGTGGCTTGGAGACATTTCTGTCTCACTTTGGAGCCCAGGGGACAGGTGCAGTGAGACTCAGCTTAGCATCCTTGCTTAGCATCCTTTTCTGGAACTTTCTCTTCCTGGGACTTCCAGGGCTCCATACCCTCCTGCGATCATTCATGTCCTGGCTCCTTCCCACAAGTCCTTTCTCGGACCTCCCTCTGTTTTCGGTACCACCGAGACCTTTCGTGGCCACCTTTACACCAGAGGTTCGTAACCTTTTTAAGGTCACAGATCTCTTGGATTGCTGCTCTCTCTTCCTGGAAAGTTCACATTATACATACAGATGATTTTTTCCCATATAATACAATAGGGAGGTTGCCGGTCCCCCTACTGTCTTGAACCCCGGATTAAGAAGCCTCGTCTATATATATTTCCCCCAGAGAGATGTCACCCGCTCTCACAGGACTACGTGCTCTTTGTAACTTTTTTAAAAATTGAGGTATCGTGGGGAGGGAGGGGTGAATAAGCAGAGCGCATACTTTTTGTACGGTGTGAAGTAGGACTCAAGATTCATTTTTTTGCCAAATGGATATCCACTAATTCCAGCATCGTTTGTTGAAAAGAATGTCCTTTCCTCACTGTATTGTTGTGACGCCTTGGTCGAAAATCAGATTATTAACATTAATTGGGCTTTTTCTTCTCTCCCATGATCTGTGGGTGGAATTGCAATCTCTCGATTACTGCAGCTTTATACTAGATCTTGAAGTCAGGTAGTGTAAAGACCTCTAACTTTGTTTTATTCTTTCCCCTCCAAAGTGTTTTTGAAAAAAACACTTCGCATTTCTACACATTTTAGGATCGTTGTGTCAATGTCTACCAAAAAAATAAAAATAAAAAATAAAAAAGCATGCTGGGATTTTTATTGGTATTATTTGGACTCTAATGTGGAGAGAATGGCATCTTAGGGATAAATCTCATCTTGAATTATTTGGTTACTTCCTCATCTCTCCTCTCAAAAACAAAACAAAACAAAACAAAACAAAAAACAAAAAAACCCACAAAAACAAAACAAATAAAAAAATACATAAAAAAACAAAACCCTGCTCTTACACTCTCTGCTACCTTGTCTGACTCTGAAACTGGGAGGCATCCTTAACTTTGCTTTCTTCCTTAGCCCTAATAACTATCATTCAGGCCTGCTGGTTGCCCCTCAACCCTACATATTTCCTGGATCTAGTCTCACCTCTTTGTTCCTACTCGCACTTACCTAGATCATTGTGATCTCTGCTTACCTAGCTGGACCCCTCAAATCTAGCTGCAAACGAGCCTCGGGGACCGCTTGTGTGGACCTGACCACACGAGCAGTCCAAACTTCCTCTGGACATGAGCCGTGGACTTCCTCTGGCCAGAAGTCCATCATCTCCAGGACGAAGTCTAATCACCTTCACTTGAACTGTACCCTGTCCGTGAGCTGGCCCTTTCCTACCTTGTCAGCTGCATTTTCTGATATTCCCTGCACCTTCTTCTTTCTCGATGCAGAAGAGGAAGTCAGAGAGACACACTCCAGCTGGCCTGAAAGAAGGCAAGCATCCTCTGGGGGCCACATGGGAAGGACCTTGGAACTAAATAGCCCCTGGGAGCTGAGAGTGGCCCCAGCTGACAGCCGACAGGAAAACCAGGGATGTCAGTTGTACAGGTGCAGAAGGCTGAGTTTTGCAGACAACAAGTGAGCTCGAAAGCTGATATTCCCCCTCAGAGCCTTCACACCGGAACTCGGCCTGGCTCACAGCGTTGTTTCCGCCTCCTGGTACCCTGAGCCAGGGAACCCAGCCGTGGCCAGCCAGACTTCTGACCTACAGAACTGGGAGTCAGTATTTATGTTGTTTATGGTGATGCGTTATACGAGGATAGAAAATGAATCTAGCTGTTAGTGGTGTTTTGAAAGGTGGAAAATTCCTCCACAGGTTATAGGCAGACCTCAGCAATGATCAAGGGAAACAGAGAGATGGGTGGGCTTTGTGTGCCGGGCTGGGAAGGGCGTGGCTAGCCATCAGGCATGGCAGTCCTCCGGGAAAACTCAGAAACAGCAGACAGACATGTGTGATGGGCAACAAGACCACGAGATCGGCAAGGGCCTGCAGGACAGAAGCATCATGTTCGGTGATCCCTTAGAGCGGCGTCTTCCTCCTTCATTCATTCAACAACTATTTATGTTCCTTTTATTCTCAGTGTTGCCTGTAAGGACATATATAGCCGTCAGACGGATAAGCTCCCTATTCTCACGGGGCTTACATTCTAGAGAGCACGGAGGAATCAGAGTATAATAACAAAGCTGAAGTGTCGAGGAGTGAAGCCATTTCAGATTATAAACACAATCAAGACCATCTAGCACATGGGTGTGATCAAGGCTGCTGGGGTGGGGTGGAGGCCACCATGGATCGTCCAAGAAGGCATCCTCAAGGGGGTGACATTTCAGCTGAGATCTGGATGGTACAAAGTAGCCAGCCATAAAAAAAAAAAAACGGAGGCCAGAGCATTCTGGGCAGAGAGAACAGCAAGCACAAAGACCCTGAGGCCAGAAAAACAAGAAAAGCAGTGTGGCCGGAGCTGAGCTGAGCGCTCTGCTCTCAGATAAGGTCAGAGAGATAGGCTGAAGACCGGTTGGTTGCGTAGGCTGTGGTCAGCATCAGGAAGGAGCTGGGACTCAAACGTGAGTGGCCGGATACTAAGACGGGGAGTGATACCATCTAGTGCGCTTTTTTGAGGATTGTCCTGGGGGCTGGAGGGGAGAACTGGCTGCAGCAAGGGAAGAATAGAAAAGCTGGGAGACAAAGCCGCAGGTTCTGCAGGCAGCCAGGCGCCAGGTGGCGGTAGTTTGGACCAGAGGGTGGCGGTGGCAATGTAGACATCTAGAAAACCTTCTTTGGGATAAAGCAGATGAGACTTTCTGGGGGATTGGATTTGCAGGGTGAACAACTTGGTGGATGATGATCCCATTTATGGAAATGGGGAAGGCCAGGGATGAGGTTCTGGTCTTCTCAGTGAAGGTGGGACATCTATCCACAGCCTATCATGATGCTTCGTGGAGAGAAAATGAGGTAGCCAATTCTAGAAGGAGCAAAGAAGGTCCGTGGGCCTGGCGAGTAGGGCCACTGCTGCAGGGTGGGTGGCATTGCCTGGTCCGTGTGTAGCGCTGGCCGACGTGGGCGGGGCTCATTTCCAAGGCCCACAGTCCAGGCGGTTGATCCTCACCTTATTCAGGCCCCAGCCCTCTTAGAAATCTGATGACAACTGTCTGTTCCATAGGAAAATGTCATGTATAGATATTTTGCACCAGTCATGGGGGTTTGAGAAGTCCCTGAAGCCCACCTGTGAGGTCCTAGCCCACGGTCCCAGGTCAGTATGCTAAGCTAGAGGGATACAACAGAATCATCCAGGAGAAAGGCGTCGAGAGAATTCACACAGGCCAGAGGCCTGGGCCACGTGTGGCATGGACATTTGTCATCTTTACTCGCCCAGCACTTGAACCCTCCTCGGAGGTTTGTAGAACGAGGCTCGGTACAAAAGCCCAGCACACCAGGCCTCTCCTCTCGGCCTCCCGTGGAGCTTGGGTACGGGCCAGTGACCTGGGTTTGACCTTTCAGATCTAGAACGGGTGCTGAGATGGCAGTAAGTCAGGTGAAGAAGAAAAAAGCAGAGCGCGCCGTCCCCTCAGAGGCAGCTGCGGTGACAGCAGGAATGTCTAGTTGGCAGGGGCAACAAACAGTGGAGTCCGGGGTTGGTGGCTCCTCACAGGGTAGATTGAGACGGGGTCCAGCCTCCTTATACCCGCTTGGTTTCTGAGCTGGCTTCCTTGCTCCCCTGAGGATTCTGTGGGCCTCTCAACAGCCTTTCTGTAAATGCCTTTTCCTTTTAGCCTGGCCAGCGTCTGTGACTGCTGTTGGCAACGAAGAACCCTGGAAGATATGGGATATAAATAACCACAGGGAAAAGAGAGACGGAGATGGAGGGAAGGAGTTGGAGGGGGATGAGGGGAGGAGAGAGGAGTAGGAGGAAGTGACCTGAGGCCACACGAGTGGGATTTGCATCCTGCCTCCCTCAGTGATTAGAAGGAGAGGGGGATGGTATGAAGAAATACGATAGGGACAAGTGTGACCCAAGTGAAAGTCCAATGACGTTGGAAGTAGTGGCACATGGGTGGCACCGGTGAACTGTAATATGCAAACTTGGTGCTCGTACAGCACGGTCGTGCTTATCAGAAGATGGCCAACTGGATAACCAGATATGCTTATATCAATTGTTAAAAAGATCATCATTGAAATAGGAGAACCCTAAAGGATTTTTTTGTTTTGTTTTGTTTTGAGAATACAACCGGAAGCCCCAGTTTAAGGTACACTGCAGAGATTATATACAATGTACGATGAGAACTTAGGTATCTAAGGCCTCCTAGAGATGAAGAAGGAACAGGAATTACCAAGGTATGCAGAGGGTGGGGGTTTGAAGAAGAGCAGGTGCAGAGGCACCAACATGGAGAGAGAGAGGGTCTAGTATTTTTCAAGCTTTGAGAGTCTAGGGAATGAGGGGAAGAGGATGGGAGAGGAGGGTGGGGACAGCCTCAGCTACTGTGTTTAGATTTTGAGAGAACTACAGTTCTGAGTTGGAGTGTGACATGATCAGTTTCGCCCATTAGAGAGATGACTTTATTCCCTGTGGGAGACAGATTTGAGGCAGAAAAACCAAATGAAGAGGATTGCAATGGGCCAGGTAGGAGAGGATGAAGGTTTGAGCGCTTATGGCAGTGGGAACATAGAGGAGGAATCTGGCATTGGACAGGTAGAATCAGAAGGATTTGGAGATGGATTGGCCATGGAGGTAACGAGCTGAGAGAGGAGGTTTGAATGCTACTTGAAGTTTCCAGGAATGGCAACTAATAATGAAATATTTCAGGTTGTTTGGAATCTACAACTGAACTGAGTTGTTTGTTTGTTTGTTTGTTTGCTTTGGTTAAACAATACTTACATAGTGCTTACTCTATCAGGCACCATTCTATGTCCTTCATGTGTACAGTATTTTATTGAATCTAAAAGTCCATTAACTTTAAGATGCACCATTACCTCCCGTACCACTAGAGGGGAAAAATACGGTCAATTAAACATGCATGGTACACAAGCCCCATCCCAGTTTCAAGGACATTAAAAATAGATGTCCTGGACTCAGTGATTTATGGCATGTGCTCATTTATCTTTACAAAAGCCCTTCAAATGCTGTTTGACAAGTGAGGAAACAGAGGCAGAGAGAGATTAAATTCACTTGCTCTATCCAGGTGCGATCAGGGTGGCCAGGATGTGGCCCTAGGTGGTATGGAGCCTGCGCTCTTAGTTCCAAGCTTAGTCATCTAACGCAGCACTACATCCCACGGACTGAACGCGTGTGATCCTAGAAACACTGGGGAGACTGCACCGTCCTCAGTGGAAAGCAACCCTGCAGTACAGTAGGTCAAGCCCCCAGGCCATGACTATGTGATGGGAGCCGTTCTGGCCCCAAGGACCAAGAACAACTTGCTTTATCTCACAGAATACACTGTGTTCCCTCGCATGCGGTTTCTGACTCTAAGCTATGACATTTCTTGTTAGAGAGACAAGATTTATACATGGACTTGTTTGAAAAAATAATCACCTGGCACAGAGCTTTGTTGTTTTCAATATTACCAAAGGCCACAATGTATGGAACAAAGAATTAGGACTTTGGGTCAGGATGAGGAATGATGATTAATTGATTCATTTGTACTAAGAAATATTAACCGGAAGTGTGCTATATACCAATACAAATATAATTGCCATAAAGGTATTTATACAGTGAAAGCATAGAATGAGAAAAAGTACTCAAAAGGTGAGTTTTGAGGAGCTGGTGGGATCTGGGTATAAGAAGGGGAGTCCAGGTTAGCATAGGCTAAGACTCAAAACCAGAATAATGAAATTAATGCTAATGACACAGAAGACAAATCTAACGGCCAGTGGGAAACAGGGTTGAATAAAATAAAGTGAAATGGTCTAGGGCCCTTAATTATCAAGGTTAGGGGTAATATATATCATATGTCCTATTTCTAATACATAACACAAGTGACGTATAGTATTGTGCTTTACAGGCAATGGGCTTTTCAATATTCTTGAAAATAATGAAAAAAAATTTTTTGCATAAAATTATTAAAGGTTTCTTGAAAGTCAGCCTGCGTTATTTTGGAAAACAAGCACATTCCATTTTCACTTGCTTCCAAGGCCTGTTATCACGCTGAAGCCCATGATCTTTCTGCGTGCCACACTGCCTCCCCAAGGAGGACGGCAGTACTGCATGTCTCCTCCAAGAACATCTCAGGAAGAAGCGGGAATTTGGTTGGACTGGGACTTTAAGGACTGGTGAAATAGAAACAAAATTGTTAAACCCAGCAGTCCTCACCCTGCCATGAGCTAATATAGCACGTGCTCAAAATGACCCTTCTGTTACACCATGATGAGTACTATGTTCCAATTTCAACATGGCCCGTTTGACTGCTGTGAACCTACACTCTCCCCTCGTTTCCATCTAACTGAGCCAAGCATTCTCAAGTCCTCAGATCTGGGCAACAGTAAAAGCGGTTCACTGAGAAACTGGAAGAGCAACAGAGTTTGTGAAACGATGCGAACGTGAGGTTGTGTGTCTGTCGTTGCTGCCACACGCCTGTCTCAAAAAAATCAGATTCAAATCCACTGCTTCCCTGATCTCCACGCCTTCTTTTGCTATTTTCTTTTTTTTAAGTATGCTTTTTTTTATATTTATAATACTCCTTAGTTGTCAAATAATAATCCTCCTTAAATGTCAAAGCCAGCCCCAAATCATTCTTAACACACCAACTTTAAAGAGCATTTATTTGTAATGTAATATCGCAGAACACTGGCGAGAAAAGAACCACTTCCACTCTGAATTCGCTCACTGGCCGCCTTCGCTCGCTGGGTCCCCTCCGCCGAGCCCCCAAGGCCTCTGGCCAGCCCAACCCAGCCCACCGGGGACCGCGACACTTCATCCTGGACAGAGACGCTTAAGGGTTTCCGGCCGCTGGGGACACTGAGCAGAGGAAGATCGATTCCTGACCCTCCCCGTGTCGGGGTCGCCACCAGCCCTGCAACCAAGCCGGAGGACCGTCCTCCACCGACCCGCTCGCCCCCTTTCCTTCATCCCGCTACTTTCCCTTCCGGGAACCGGGCGGTCCGGACCCGGAAGTGCGTCATCAGCCTGCGCCTGCGTCATCAGCCTGCGCCAGCGCCGCGGAGCGCTGGGAGCTGATGCTCGCGTGCACCGCGGTGACAGGCACCCTCACCGCATCGGGGGTCACGGGCGCCGCCGCGCCACCATGCAGGTCTCCAGCCTCAACGAGGTGAAGATTTACAGTCTCAGCTGCGGCAAGTCCCTTCCCGAGGTGAGTCGCCCCGCGATTGTCGCGGCGCTGCCGCTGCTCTCCTCGGCTCTGTCCCTGACTTGCTTTTAGCTGGGACCGGATCTGCCCCCCGACTCGGGGACGTCCGGGTGCCGGTGCCAAGCGGAGCTGGTCGGTGCCGGTAGGAGAGGACACTGTTGTCACCGCGCCAGAGGCTGGGCCGAGGGGTGATCAGGATCGATGGGCTTTGCTTGAACTTTTGTGAAGTTCTCTAAGACCGAGGACGCGTCCCTTTGGATTTCTGTGGATGTTCGTTCACAAACGCTGCCACCCCGAGGGGGGAAACCTGGACAGATCGGTTCACAGACATGTCTCCCTCGTTTTAATGCCG
Organism: Macroglossus sobrinus; assembly: GCA_004027375.1. Classification (NCBI taxonomy): domain Eukaryota; kingdom Metazoa; phylum Chordata; class Mammalia; order Chiroptera; family Pteropodidae; genus Macroglossus; species Macroglossus sobrinus. The sequence continues at coordinate 57,824 of PVKZ01003476.1, forward strand.
CTCCATCAGTTGTTCGTTGAGCACCTATCATATGCCAAGTGCTAGAAATACAGTAGTGAGAAAGGGAATGCAGACTTTGCATCCGCAGAATTTATGGTGTAGATGGCACTATTTTTGAAACTTGCTGAACTCAACTTGCTTTCGTTGCGTCTTAGGACATCAGAATTGGAAGGGGCTGAGAAAATCAGTGATTCTCAGTCTTCTCGTGTTTAAAATATGCAGCAGATCCGATGAGGGCAAGGCTGACTTATCCAGCGGCAGGCACCTAGGTTCTGAAGTTTGGTTTTCGTTTCTTATCATTGGCGGTCAAGTCTCTGTTCGCGCTTACGTTGAGAGGGAGCTTTTTCTCGAAGCTCATTTCCATTTTGAGACTGTTAGATGGTGGTTTTAAAACTTAGCACCTTATAGCATGCTGCTGTTGGTCTGAGCCCCGCCTTTGGAGATCAGGATTAATTTAGCTCTTCATCCATGCGTCCACCCCTGAAAGCTTTGGAACCAACGATTAGGTTCTTTCTCGAGAATTCAAGGTTAAGTAACTCCTTGTCCTTCAACTGTTCTTCACACGTGATCCTTCTTATTTTGTTCATTCTACACGTTCGTTGATAAGTGACCATGTGCAGGCAGCTCTGCTCTGAGTGTTGGGATCCATGGTGAACATGCCAGGTACCCTTTCCCTGTTGGGCAAAGGTTAATAAGTGAGCAGATGAGAAAACGTCCGATAATAAGTGCTTTGAGTGATGAGTGCCTGGAAGAGAGCTGTTGCCAGTGAAATGTTTTGGATCAAGCCTTCAGGGAGGGCCTCTTTACAAGAGGTGACATTTGAGCAAGAACTTGGTGATGGAGAGGAGCCAGCCGTGTGAAGGTACAGGGAAGAGTTTTCAGTGCTGAATGGAAAGCGTAAGCATCTCACCGTGGGAATGCACTTGCAAGTTGGGGAAACAGAGGAGGCACAGGTGTGATTGTGGTATGCTGAGTGAGGGGGGCGGGGCAGGTGAGGCTGGAGAGCAGCAGGCTCGTAAGCCAAGGTAAGAAGTTAGGGTTTTCTCCTTAGTGCTGTTGGAAGTTATCGTTGGATTTTAAACTGGGCTGCTGTGTGGCAAATTACCGTAGCTGGGGAGGGTGGCTGGGGGAGGGGACGGGGTAGGAGGGGGATGAGTAGTCCAGCTGAGAGACTTCAGTGGCCTGGGCTAGAATGGTGGCAAAGGAGATGCTAAGACACGGTGGGATTCGGCAGGTGTTTTGGAGGTGGGTGGATGGGACTTGCTAATGGATTGTGTGGTGGTGAGGAGAAGTTAAAGTGAAGAAAAGGAAGGAATTGAGAGACTCCTTGGGTTTTGGATCTGAACAACTGGGTACAGTGGTGGGCAGAGGGAAGGTAGCAAAAAAGATCAAAAGTTGAAAAAATCCTGAAGGTATGTTAACCGTTGGGTTGGGATTACAGAATATTTTCAGTTTTTATGTTGCACATTTCTAGAAGGTTTAAAAAATTTTTTAATGTGAGCATGTGCTATTTTTGCCAACAGAAAAACAATTTAAGTAAATATATTTTAAAATAAAGTCTCTTCATTTTCTTCAGTGGCTTTCTGACAGGAAGAAGAGAGCACTGCAGAAGAAAGATGTCGGTGAGTGTTACTTTTTCCCACTGTGGCTACATTCATGATCCATGTTACAAAGCTTTCACTCATTTATTGTTATCATATTTAAGTGAAGTTTCACACAAGTGCAGTGGAAAATAAACTTTTTGTCTGTTTTCTTCTTAAGAAATCTTAAGAAAGGTCGATATGTTTCTGGTGGGTGTGGGGTTTGGTTTTACCTACTTACAGCATAACAAGTTGGCCTGTTACTGTTTCATGGGGAATAGCAGGAGATGTAAGTCTCCTGGGTCAGACACCAGGACGCCATCGCTCAGGTGGCACAGCAGCTCGTCTGAGCCGTGGCAGCGTCTCTCTGTCAGTTCCCCTTGCGCTGAAGTCCCACGGGCACGCTCAGCGTGGCCCAGATGGATGCCGTGCATGCAGCGGGTTTGTGTCACAGCTGAGGGACACCAGGCCTGGGAAGCCCACGCCGCGATAGCAGGCCAAAAGCAAGCCTGCCCTTGTCCCGGGAGACACGCATCTCACCTGGCAAGGATCCCAGCTGCATAGATAGCCTGAGGAATGGTCAGGTAAAGGGGTGGCCAGGACCTTGCAGTCCTGCCATACCCAACAAGGTGTATAGCAGTGCTGAGACCCAAGGAGGACTCTGCTGATAGTTCTACAAGTGCTTCGCCCTCCAGCATATCAGAGTCTTTTCGTTTGTTAAATCTGTTTGTCAGTTTTTGAGATAGAGAGACAATGAAATTTTTTTTCTGAACAAAGTCATTTTATGTACAGAACATATGAACATGAACAGTAAAAGATTATTGCAGAATATTTTTCATTCTTTAAGTTATGGCAGCAGAGAAGCTAAGGATATAAGATCAGTTTTTAACTTAAATCATTTTGTACAAATTCTCATTACATTTTCTTCGTTATAACGTGTCATATGTGCAAGATGAACTAACTTCTCATATATTTAAGTTATTCTCTAAAAATCAAAGATGAAAGACATTGAAGGAGTTTCTGGATAGGCGATAAATAACCCGAGGCAGGCGTCTTAGAAGAGTAGGCCTTATATAGTACCGAAGTCAAATTAAAGTTTAAATCAAAGGAAAATAAAAAATTACTGCTTTACTATTGTTCACGGATTCTGGTTTCTTCAGATTCTCCCATGCCACTCTGGTATTCTAGAGCGTAAGAAAACAGATTCAGATTATTTAGAGGTAAAAATAGTTCACCGACTCTTTCTCCCAGCCCATGTCAGAACCATTCATTGTGTGTCTTCCAGACTGAGTGGGCCCCTTCTGCTCGTTTGAGGCGAATCTTAGGTTTGTGTTTAATAAGCAAGGCAGTAACGTGCGTGGCGTCACAGACAGCTCTCATAAGAGGCACGTTGTTCTGACGGCAGCCAGCAAGAATCCGCACTTTCTTGTGGGAAGGAATCCGTTCTTGTGAGAGTCTGAGTTAGAGTTATGACCCAGAAAGATCTCGAAGGCTTCCTCCAGCCTGGACCCTTGTGACCGCAGACCTGCGGTGCTGGCAGGGCAGCCTGGTGGCCGTTTCTCATGTACACTTAAGATTTTGAAGGTTTAAACTTGTTATTATTCAGGATAAACAAATGGTAAGATATGTGTTTTAGCCACGATCAAGTAAGGATAGCAGTTTAGTGTTTATTCTGTTCCCTGTTTATCCACGCCTTAAAACTGGACGTTGGATGCACTATTGTGGAAATTTTTTTTTTCAATTACACCAGCTGTTTATTTTCTCTCTTTTCAGATGTCCGCAGGAGAATTGAACTCATTCAGGATTTTGAAATGCCTACTGTTTGTACCACTATTAAGGTGTCAAAAGATGGACAGTATATTTTAGCAACCGGTAAGCATCTTTTTGGTTATGATTTATATATATTTCATAGCAGGAAATGCTGTGATGGGGAAAATCACTTTTTAAAATTACCCTAACGTTTTATTATAAAAAGATTTCAAACGTACAGAAATACTGAAAAAATCGTACAGTGACCATCTATATACCCACTGCCTAGATTCTACAGTAGTGTGCTGTATTCACTTTATCACATTTCTGTCTGTTCATCTCTCTGTCCATCCATCAGTCCATCCTGGTCTTGAATGTATTTCAGAGCAACTTACAGATATCAGTGTACTCCACCCCTAATGCCTCAGCGTGTAAATCATTAACTAGACTTCAGTACTTATTGATGGCTTTTTTCAAGGAAAACTTGCATATGGGGAAATGCACAGATTTTAACTTTACTGTTTGATGAGTTTTGACAAGTGTGTACACCTGTCCAGCCCAAACCCCTATCAAGATATGGAATAGTCGTTGCACCCAGAAACCTCCTTCATGCCCCTCATGGTCGATCCTGCTCCCACCCATGCATGGGCTGCCCCTGCTCTGACTTTTTTTTTTTTTACGTTTAGCCTGTTTTAGAACTTTATGTAAATGCCATCGTAGGCTATGCATTCTTTTTATGTAATATATATTTGCCCTAGGGTTCGTATTTGAGACTCGTACATTATTAGGTGTGTCAGTGTGTTCTTCTTCATTACCAAATGGCATTTCCTTGTAGGAATGCACAGTTAATTTATCCACTCTCCCTTTGCTGGACACCTGGCTTATTTTCACTTTTTGGCTGTTATTGATAAAGCGCCGTGTACAAGTCTGTTTTGAGGACATTGCTAGGAACTAGGGTCGGTGTGTGTTTTTAGTTTGATGAGAAGCTGCCAGACATTTCTCCATGGTGGCCAGCTCATGTTACCGCCTACCAACAATGGATGAGAGTTTCAGGAAAGGTCACTTTTAATATATGATTTGGGGTATCATATACTTGATGTTTTATATGTCTGTAACATTTTATATGAGCAGTATTCATCGATATCAAAAAGCCATGAATATGGGAACATTCAGTGTATCATCATTTAGAATAGCATTATTCAACCATTTTTGGTTGTGATTTTGGTAGATCTATATCTATATCTATATCTATCTATCTATCTATGTATCTATCTATGTATCTATATACATCCTTTGTATCTCCCACGTTTATTTGCTGGCTTAACATTATCCCTCTGTATCTCTTCTCCAACCACTCTCTTATTTCACAGAACTTTTATACATCTGCATGCCAGTGTCTTACTCTGTGTTAACGGTTGTCTCAGTATGAACACTATCCACCTTTCCTAGCTTCCAGTTTTATGTTTAGAATATATATAAAATATAGTTTTATATATATTTATATGTTTATATATATAATTACATGTTACATAATATGCATGTATTATATGTAGTATCCGTATAACATATACCAATATATAACATGTAACATATATGCTAACATGTAACGTATATACTATATTTCGTCATATGCTGCATCACGGTGTTTTGGTCAGTGACAGACTGTGGTCCCATATGATTATAATGGAGCTGACAATTCCTATCTATCACCGGCAATGTCCTGGCGGTTGTAACGTCATGGCACACCGCATCGCTCACGTGTCTGTGCCAATGCTACTTGCTGTCCGTGGCATGAAGTGCGGCACGCGCAGTCACAGTTGTGGGCCACGATGTGTGCGCGTGCGCTCTGGCGATGAGCCCTCCTCCGACTCCTCAGAACCGTGTCCCAGAACTGAGCCCCAGAACTGAGCCCCGTGGTTGAGTGGCGCGTGACTGCGTAGGATGTGTACATGTGTAAATATATACTCTACTATTTTAACATGAGATCTTGGGCTTGGTACTTGCTGGCAAACGTAGGACTACTTCAGTTCTTTCTTTTTAAAATATTTATTGGTTTTAAAAATCTTTTTCTTTTCCTGATTGCAAACATGATAAACTAATATAAAATACAAACATAAAAATACATAATAATGTGAAAGGCCCTAAAATTGCACTTTAAAGATAAATAATCACTGTGCTTATTTCTCCAACTTTTTTCTGTACGAAATTCTAACATTATCATTGTAGAGTTTCACAAAAATGGGACCTTATTGAATAGTGCCCTTCTGCAGCTCACCCATGCTCTGCGCCGACGTGCGTTGTGGAATGCTCTCGCAGTTTTCCATGCCAGGGGTTAGTCGCAGGTCTGTGTCATCCTCTCTGTGAGCTATACGATGATTTATCATCGTTTATTTAATCATTTCCTATCAGTGGACATGTTATTTGCTTTCAGTTTTTGGCCGTCTGTAAACAATACAGCAGCCAACATTCTTCACGTCTTTGGTATATGGTATACTTGTGCGTGTGTTTCTTTAGGATAAATTTGCATAAGTTTGCATAATTCCAGATGTGCGAACGTCACATAGTTTACAGATATTGTCAGATTGTTCTCCAAAGACGTAACAGTTTATACTGGTCACCAACAGTGCATGAGCATACTTTTTTAAAAACACTCTCCCCAACACCGTGTTAACTATCTTTTCATCTGTACCATCCTGATGAACAAAAACGGTTGTTTTAACGTGCCTCATTAGAGTGTGAGGTATATCAGTTATTTCTATTTCATTTTCTATAGATTGCTTGTTTATATCCCTTGCTCATTTTCTCCTTGGGATGTTGGAGAGGGCTGCTTCTAGATTCTTCTCTTTTGATATGATTCTACTGAGTCCTACTTACCTCAAACAAAAAGTATACTCAAGGTACCTGCAGGATATTGACAATGAAAAGTATATCCTTTAGGTTTTATAACACATTAATTTTTTTTGTAGGAACGTATAAACCTCGGGTTCGATGCTATGACACCTATCAATTATCCTTGAAGTTTGAAAGGTGTTTAGATTCAGAAGGTAAGTAAGGAGTTCAATTTGAATTCATGAAAACAGCTTTTTGTATTGGGCTGCTTTTCTGCTTGTTAAAACGGGAATGGGTGATGTATCAGTGTTCTTTGCTGTGTAACAAACTACCATAAACATCCATTGATGAGCTCACAGCTCCAGAGGTGAAGCCCATCCAGGCTCTGTGTCCTCGCTCAGGGCTGAACTCAAGGTGTCAGCCAGGTGGGACTCTCACGGGAGGCTCTGGGCGAGAATCCGCTCAGGTTGTCCGCAGGATGCGGTTTGTTGCTGCTGTAGGACTCCTGTCCCACCTCTGGTAGCTGTCAGCCTGGGGCCACTCTCAGCTTCTAGAGGCTGTTACATTCCCTGTCACCAGGCCCCCTTCACCCTCAAACCAGCAGCAGGTCTTTGGACCCTCGTTCCCCTTTTGACTTCCCCTTCTGCCAGCCGGAGAAAACGCGCGTGATTATACATCTCCCCTTTGCTGACAGTGTGACATGATTATGGGAGCAGTGTCTTGTCGCATTCACAGATTCCCCACCCACACTCTCCAGAGGAGGGGACTGACGTACAAGGGGAAGGTCAGTGGGGGTCATTTTCAGAATTCTGCCTACCATGGAGGGCAGGTCGAAATGGGAACATTCAGGTATTTTTACCAGGTGACTTCATGTTTGAGATCGAGGGGGAAAAAAGCAATAGGACACGTAGCCTGTTGTTTCACGCTTAAAAAAAACTCCATGTGCTGCTAATAACAGCTGTGTTCACTATTTTTGTTTAGAAAATATATTATGAGTGAGTAAAAAATTACTGTTACGTTTTTAAAGCAATTTTTGAATGTTCCTTAATGTCTTTTGTTTTGAACTTCTCAGAAAAACCATGGCAAAATTTAGAAATCGTTGTTTTGTGAATTTATCTATTTTTTAAATTCATTTCGCTTCTGCAGAAATCTAGTCGATCAGCATTAAGAAATTATAAAGGTTTTCATTTTCCATTTGGTTTTGGGGGCAATGGCAACTCTGTTCTTGTTTTATATAGGAGCAAAAAAAAAACAGAAGAAAAACACAGCATTTTTATATAATTTTGTGTTGAATTAGTATCTTTGCATCAAGTTTGCATTTTTATTAAAACATGGATTGATAATTGTATTTTTTCCTTCTATCTCTTATTTTTCAGTTGTCACCTTTGAAACTTTGTCTGATGACTATTCAAAGGTATGTTTGATTCGTTTGTACTAGCTGTCTTCAAGATATGAATGAAGGGAATTTATGTTTATGATAACTTTTTATGGTGTTCCTATTATTAAAAATGGATATATCTTAGTAAAATGAAATCTGTCATTTTCTATTAGCATATTTTAGTTTGTCACATATATGATATATACATAATATCTTTTAAAACAGCTGTGAGAGCCATTGGTCAGTCTAATATCAAAATTAATTTTCCAAATCACATGTAAAACCTTATCTGCATAGTGATGTCAGATGTCATCTTCAAGGAAAATTTTCTAAGCTGATGGCTTTATATATTGTCTTCTGGAAACCATGGGGAACATTTTATCCTTTTGCTCGTGGTAGCCATATGTCATGTGTTCTGCGACATGTAACTTTATAATGTATTTGATCTAGATATTGATAAATTTGCTTTTAAGCACCATCTGCAGAGTTTAAAGATACCTTCGTAATGCATTAAAGTTGAGTTTATACAAGTTTTTCGTCCCCTGTGTGAGATGATTAAAATGTATTTTTAAGGAAAATAGGCAGTTACGCATTGGTTACTGAACAGAGCTCTAGGCTGTTAAGTGTTGGTGCCAGATAAATGAAGGGCATTGGTTTTACATCTTTTGGTTAGAAGTAAGGTTTGCCGAAAAACTATCCAGGATGCAGGAAGGCATAAGTAACCACTGGAGAGGCTCAATTCTTAGTCACAATTGTTCAGCGTGATGGAAAGCTGTGTATTTACATGTGTGTGCTTACAGAGAGAAAGAAAATCAGAGTTTTTCTTATTTTGCCAGTTTCAGTGATGACCTAATACACACTTTACCTAGACACCTGACAAACTGATTTTCTCGTCTAATTTTCAGATCGTATTCTTACATAATGACAGATACATTGAATTCCATTCACAATCAGGGTTTTACTACAAAACCAGAATACCGAAGTACGGGAGAGATTTCTCTTACCATTATCCGTCCTGTGACTTGTACTTCGTTGGCGCAAGGTATTGGGTCTAATCACCCTTTGCTTTTTCTTTCCAGCTCCCTACACAACTTCTGGTCTTAACAATTCAGAGAATAAGACACACGATCCTGCCTCTCTGTTGCTCAGTGGATGTGGCTTCAAGGCGACTGGTCCTTTTAGGGCTTGTGTCCTTGACTCATGTTAGCGCGTTGTCCCAAATCTAGAGAGAGCCAGTGTGATCTGATCGGTCACACTGGCGGCAACGTTGGCTTCTTAGCCTCATTACTTGGCATTTAAAAACTTTTTATTCTTAAATGCTACCTTCTTATATGATTGTAAAAATAATGCATATCAATTTTAGAAAATTGGGAAAATATAAAAAAGATTAAAGGAAAAAAACATAATTATGCCACCCAAAGGAAGCCCTTATTAGCATTTGATTTTATTTCCTTCTAGTCTTTTCTCATATACACATATAGATACATTTTTGATCTTATATTCGATCTGTGTTATTTGTAGATAATAGTCGACCTAATGACCACACCAATTCCTTGGCACATGAGGGGTTTAACTTTTATACATGAATGAAGTCACAAATAAGGTGATTATTTTCTAGGTTTAGACTACATTTTTCTATTAATTTTACAAAGGGAAGTGATGCCTTCTGAGTGATATATATCTATGTATTTCTAAAAATTATATTTACTTGAACCAGATTTTTGACTTTACGCATTACTTTGCAGCTCTGAAGTTTATAGATTAAACTTGGAACAAGGACGCTACCTAAATCCTCTCCAAACTGATGCTGCGTGAGTATCTTCCAAGATTGCCGCTGTGTTTGTTTTGGCCAGGAGATGGAGCCAGATGCTCAAGTTGTCAAGTCATTCACATTGCATTTAAGCGATGCCCTGGGCTACTTAATAAAAAGAGCACTATTCAGTTTTTTTCTTAACTTCTCTAAAAGACCTGGTGATTTCTTAAAATTTTTTAATTTTTAAAATCCACTTTTTCATTATTTTTTGTAGTGTTCTTTAGATTTTCATTCATGATTTTGTTTTGTGATATTTTTTTCCTGTGGAGAAATTTTGAATTAACTGGGAGGACCACTTAAAAAGTTTTCATTTTTATGTTTTTGCTAGCAGAAATTGAGTTTATACAAGTTTTAAAGGTTGTATTATACAAGGTTGAAAGGTTTTTTTCAAGTGTTCCTTTTATCATACATTATAGTCTACACTTTTATTTAAAAAAAAATACTTTGGGAATGAATGTCATAATGATAATAATGTTAAGTGATAACATTACAACAGTAATAGTGAAAGCGCTTACGCTTCCAGGCATTATTATTTTATATATATTGACTCATTTTAAACTTATAACAAGTTTTTACTGTAGGTACTATTATTATCTCCATTTTACAGATAGGGCAGCTGAGACTCAGAGAGGGTCAGTAGTTGGTCCAAGGTCACACAGCTAATAATGGGCAGAAAGTGGAACATTTCTCATCCATGTGCATAAAGAACTTGTTGCATTTTTCTTATTTCTTTGAAAGGGTTTTAAAGGTTGAAAGAACAAGTAGTGACAAAAACTAGGTGAATTCTTGGTCTTTGTTTTCACATTGGTGTGAAATGCTCTTATTTTCTTTAAAAATGTTAACTTCATGGTGTATTTTTGAATAATAGGAGTTTGCTTCTTAGCCACATCATTTCCTGTTTATGATGACAGCTGTGATTGTCTTATAAGCTGGACACTGCTGAGCATCACAGTGAAGAAAGGCCTCGCCTGGTTAAGCCTCAGCGTTGGCAACGATATAGCTTGTGTTCTTTTTGCCTTGGCAGAAGATATATTGAGGAAGTAGAATGAACCTGGAATAGAAATTTTGGAAGGATGTCCTTCCTTGTTGCATCCACCGGCAGATAGAGTGTCACCCTGGGGAGCAGAAACGCGGGTGGCTATATACCAAGCACTTAACCCTTTCGTGCCTTGGTGGTTTTCATAGGCAGTTAGGTGAGAAGCTGCGTGTCTTCTTTCTCTGCAGAACTGGGGTGACTGTTTATTTAGAAAGTTTAGATCATCGCTCCCCCTCAAGTCGATGCTAATACTTTCTTCCTCGTTGCTTTGCTGTTTTAGGGAGAATAATGTGTGTGACATAAATTCAGTGCATGGCTTGTTTGCCACAGGAACAGTAGAGGTGAGCATACATCGACTTTATCTTTTTAAATAATTGTCTCATAATTGATAAAGAATGGAGTTTTATTTAAAGCCAGCTGCTCAGTTCATCGGAGCAGACTTCTCACGTAGCAACAGGAAACTGGTCGGCTTTTTTGGTGGCGCGTCGGTAGTGGCGCATACAGGACTCATCTCTTCGTGTCTACTGCCATGCCCCATAAAGCGTCTGATGTGGCACGTGGTGACATGGATCATGGGAGGCCTGATGGAAGTCACCGCTGGATCCTAGCTCCTGGGGAGCAGCGTGACAGCCATCCTTGCTCTTAACAGGAGGCAGCGTGTCGGAGTCTGAGCGCTCTGCTGCTCGTTACTGAATTACTTTCCCTGTGGCTGGAGACATACTGGCCTCGCCCACTTCACAGGGGTGCTGGTGAGAGTCACTGTAAGCTGTAAAGGCACGTAGGCTTGTCATCTGCACATCCTGGAGAGTAGCATTCCATAAAGACACAACGTTTTCCTTTTAAACTGCTATCCCTTGAATCAGTGTCCTGCAGATTTGTCACCTGTTTTTCTAGATTCGCACTTTAAATCACAGTGTTGTTAACTACTCATAGAAAAAAAGGACAAGTATGTCAGAAACGTATTATTATAAACGTGTCTTCTGTGTCCTTCAGTCACCAGATCCTGCGCCCCAGAGGTAACTCTGTAATGGTTTCACATATTAAATATTTAACACTGATGCAATAACATTTAACTATTTAAGTTTTTCTGGTTGTACCAAAATGTCTGTCACGACTCCTTCTCCTTCCCTCTCTACCCACCAACCAAACCAGGGTCCGGTCAAGAGTCACCCTTCACGTTTTGGACTTTTTTCCTAAACTATTTCTTCTTCTTTTTAATAAAAGAAACTCATCTCATATTGAAACACTTAACATTTAAAAAGAGTATACTGTAAAATGTTAAATTCTTATTCCCCAGATCATCAGTGTTAATAAAGCTTTTTTTTTTTTTTTTTTGAGTATTTGTCTAAAACTATTCTAGTAACAGCCATTATTTCAAGTTGCTGTCTTTTGTTCGTGTAGGGTCGGGTGGAGTGCTGGGACCCGCGAACTCGGAGCAGAGTTGGCCTCTTGGACTGTGCGTTAAGCAGCGTCACCGCAGATTCAGAGTAAGTAGACGTTCATTTGCCGTTTAAATATTCATCAGCTTCTGATGTAAACCGATATCTCCATGTTCAATTAAAATCAGGTGCTTCGGGATAAAATTCTTTAGACTCACATCTGAGGTGGTAGTTTCCGTGATTGTTTTGTGTAAAAATCCTCTCCCGCAGAAGCTCACTAGATGCGTGAGCTGGGTGGGATTCCTTTCTAAAGCTCTACAAAGGATACTGTGCTAATTCAGTTGCTGTGGGATTTTGTTATAACACGTCCACTGTAGGAGTTTATATTTCCAGTTCTGTTGGCTCTGGCGATAGAAGCAGGCGTCCACCACGGCAGTGAACGAGCAGGAAGGGCTGCTTGAAGTCTCAGGTGGAGGGAACCAAGTGTTTTGGTATTTTCTTGTTCCTGTTTGTCACTTCTTACATTTGAAACAGAAAAGTAGTGCACATTTGGGGGATGAAAACCTCTGGAAGCTTGAATGGTAAGAGGTATAAGCCTCTTGCCCTCCCCGCATACGAGAGTGGTCGCTGTTGGCCTTTTTGGTACAAATGTTTTTCTAGGTGCATATTAACACGCATGCAAATTCCAACGCTCCCGGTCAGGCCCCCGGCCTGGGGTTATTTGCTATAATCAGAAAGAGCCTGAGGATATTGATTAAATACAGTTTGGTAGAAATAGTAGCTAACAGATAGTATTTTTTATTTATTTGTGAGGTAGTGTTTTAAGTTCTTTACATAAATCAGCTTACATAATGCTCAAAACAATAGCCTTTGTTGTAGGTGGTTATCGTATTTATTTTATAGATGAGGAAATACTGACCAATGGCATATATAGCCATTAAGAGTTCTGTTGCAAAAGCATCCTTATTTCTAGGGAAAGATATTCCAGATATACTATTAAGTGGAAAAGCAAGTCATATAATTGCCTATAGGGTTTTATCACATTTTCATTAAAAAAAATAATAATAATAAGATGTACATGTAGTTATAGGGAAAAAAATCTGGACGTGTACCAAAATGTTAAAAGTAGTTTCTCTTGCTGATTTAGTTTAAGGTGATTTTATTTTTTTATGTTTACCTTAATTTTTTCCTACACAAACATTATGAGGTGTCACCTCTGTTATTTGACAGAGTGGAGTTCTGGAAGGCAGAGCCAATACAGTAAGAGAAAGAAATAACTGTAAATATTGGAAAGAGGAGGCCAGGCTCTCATTATTTGCGGATGACATGATTATCTGCCCGAGAAACCCAGTAGAATCAGTTGAAAAACGATAGGCACTAATATGACTTAAGTAAATTGGTTACAAAGTAAATGTACAAAATCAGTGGCTTTGATATTTATCAGCAATATCCAATTAGAAAGATATAATGGAAACATTTCTTATTTGTAACAAAAATTGTAAAATACTGAGAAATTAACTTAAGTGCCAACCGAAGAAAATGACAAAATTTTATTAAGAAACAAAAGAGTTTGAATAAGCCATAGCTGAGTTTAAAAAGGGAATGGGTCTGTTCATGCCTGAATGTAAAATACTGTTTTCTTTTAAGCAGAAAAGGGCATGTTTCTGTAAATAACTTATTCTGGCTTAATTAAATGATATTGTCATACCGATTCTTTTTCATTGGTTTTATATTTTCAAAAGCCTTTTTGTTTGTTTGTAGCTACTTTGAGATTATTTCTTACAGTTTTTGAAGAAGTTCATTTACAGATTTTTAAAGGTAGATTATATGTAAAACTTACTTTTTATTTTGATTAAGAAAGTGTGGCTACAGTTGCCTTTTAAGCAGAAGGCTAGAGATACGAGTTTCCCCTTTAGAATTGAAGTGAAGCTTAATGAATGAGTTATTCGGAAGCTTGGCCATCTGTATGTACACGGCAGACGAGTATCTTGCCTTGCAGGATAAGCAGCTTACCAACAATCTCTGCGCTGAAGTTTAACGGGGCCTTGACCATGGCAGTCGGAACATCCACAGGGCAGGTAATGACTATTTAATACATCTGCGTCAGAAGCTTCACACTCAGGTTAGCTTTTCCGCGTGTGTGTCGTGGGAAACCACCCCCCCTCGTGGATTTTCCGTGGGAGCAGACACGGAGGCATCATTTGGGCCATGGAGCGAGCACTCCGGAGGGCTGGGCTCTCTCAGCACCCGGAGGGACTCTGCCCTGGCCTGGGTAGCTGGTCTGGGACGCTCCCGAGGGGAGCTGCTGTGGGCACGCGTCCTGCATCCTCTTGAAAGGATTAGAGCATCACTTTCCGGAGTGTGCGGGAGAGAATTACGCGGTCACAGAAGCTTGGAATTCTGCTGTATTCTTGCTGTGGGAGAGTCACAGCGCATCTGAATGTGAACTGAAGGCTTAGAGAATTCCCGTAGACAAGAAATGTGGTTAAGGGGTATTCTCAAAATGCGTCTGCCCCGGGCACCTGTTTCTCTTAGCACCATTACCCAAACCCCGCGTGGTGGCGGCCACGGGCGCAGCTCCCACAAATGCCGGCCTGAGGAGTGTGAATGGGATAACCTCAGAGGCCGGAGTCCATCTTTTCTCTTTCCTACACGCTCGTAAGTTTGCTCTCCCCTGGAACAGCTCTGAGGCCCTGCTCCTGGTAGAGTTACCATCTCTGTCACATGGTCCAGGGAGGATCTGTCACCTGGGACGACGCTCTAGCTTCCCCAGGTTCCTTGCCTCTGATAACAGGGCTAACCCAACCCCCGCAGTCCTGGCTTTGCTGCTGCCGTCTGCCTCGAATCTGCCAGGACCGTGGTCTCTGTGCGTTCCGTTCTTGTCTCTGTTAGAGCAGTTTTGTTGGCTGACTTTGGCATCTTGTACCTGGGTAAGGGTGTTCATTGTGCTCATAAAAAGTAACGAAACAAGTGGTAGCCCCTTCTCTAAGTTCTAAAAGTTGCTGTTTAATGTAAAATATTTTGTTGATTTACACAAATAATTTGTTTTTTTTTTCTTTTAGGTTCTATTATATGATCTTCGATCTGACAAGCCACTGCTAGTGAAGGATCACCAATACGGGCTGCCCATTAAGTCCGTTCACTTCCAGGATTCGTTAGATTTGATTTTGTCTGCAGACTCGCGAATTATCAAAATGTGGAATAAGAACTCAGTACGTATTTTCTTTGGTTGAAATTATTTGCATATTTTCCTGACGTTCCCTTTCTCTTGCCTTTTTTTGAATAACATGAGTTCTTGAGAAAGAGATTGAGTATTCATTGGGGAAGTTATTTTCTTCGGGAAAGATAATATCCATATTTAGATAGAGTCGACAAGATGGCTTTCTTCGTGTTGAGGGGTTTACCTGGTTTGCTAGAACCGGCGTGTGTCTTTACCTGGACAGTTAGGTAAAGAGTAAATCATGATTTAAAAAACTTGATCCCCAAGAAACCCCCGAGATTTTGAGGCTCTGCCACAGCCTCAGGAAAGTTCGGAGGACTTTTTACCAGTTATCTTTCCTCGTCCGTGTTACTCTGCCTCTCCATTCCATACTGTTTCCCATCTTAGATTTTAGAAATGACGCCTTTACACTAATTTTTTATAGCATTTTTATTAAAAACTATTTTCTTAAGAATATTTGATGTTCTCTCAGCTCCAGGTATCATTTAGAAAGCAACAAAATTTTGTATTACTGGTTTAATCTGTCTTCTGCTTTGCACTTTAAAAGCCTAAGTATTTTTGAGAGAAGTAAAACGATAGTTTAGCAACTAAATGGGAAAAAATTCATTCAGTTTAGCAATTGTTTTAAAGCGTTCTTAGCATTTAATTAATTACAGTTAGCACCTTTAGACAAAAAGCGTCATTTTATTTTTTCATTTTGTTCTGAGATGAGCGAGGTGGCCAGTCCAGTGGTCTCGGTGTTAGTGGCGAGAGGGCGGGTGACATCCTCACCCCGGAGAGCTGCCTGTGCTCAGGCTGGAAGTGCCACCAGCAGCCCCGTCACGGTTCAGCCGCTTGTCTGTCCCTGGCTGCTGTGGCCGTCACCTTTGTTCTGAATTTTCATTCCGTTCACTCGCAGAGCACTGGGCTTACGTAGCTTACTCTCTCGTTTCCTCTGGACGGATTACGGATTACGGACAGCGGTCGTTGGTGTGTCCTGCTCCTCCCGCCCCAGCACTGCGTGGCTGCTGTGACTGTTTCTGTCAGGGGCGAGGAGAAGGGGCTTCCAGCTGGTCTCCACTGTGGAAGGATTGCCCTGATGGCCGTCCCCAGGGAACTGACCACGCCTCTTACATGTGTCGGCCTTGACTCGGGAGGGTTGCGAGGGTCTTCTCAGGACGATTCATGGTGACTTAGGCTGGAATTTTCTCTGCTGCTTTTCTGAGAACCCAAACTACTTCACTTTAAAGCAGTATTTATTTTTAATACTAAAAATGCAGACATTTTATTTTAAAAAATTCACAAAACACAGGTAAAGTAGAAGTGATCCTTGACCCGACTCGCATCCTGCCTCAGGGTCACGGCAGTTGTCGGTTTGGTTGTGACCTCCCAGGCCCTTTAATTGCTGCACAGTTTTCCATCATGTGGCTGTCCCCTAACCATGGCAGCTTTTCTTTTTCATTCCATACAATTCTAGTCCCCTTCGTCTCCTTCCCTTTCTCTCCCCTCTTCCCGTCCGGTTTCCGTGGGAATGTGAGAAGAAAGGGAGGTAGCTGTGTGAACGTCATTGTCTCGAATTAGAACTTGGCTGCCGTTTTCCAGGGAACACAGAACCATCCTTCCTGCCCTTGAACTGTTACCTCCCTCCCGCCACCCCGCCACGGGGGTCCCTGACAGCGAGTCAGTGCAGGAGCGGTGCACGTTTATCACCAGTTCTTGAAGCAGTCGTTCTGCGGTCACTCTGCAGGTTTTATCTTGGCAGTGTCGTCGTCACCTACGCCCTGGGGACCAGCACCCACATTTCTCGGTTTTGCTTCACTTGCCTCCCTTGTTTATCTTTCTCGTTACTGTTTTCCACTCCTATCTCCTCCTCTCTTACTTTCCTTCTCCATTTTTTAAAAAAGAGTACATTTCCCCTCACATGTAAAATAAAAATGTGTTAGGTTTAACTCTATAACTAACACTTTATGTATGACTAAGATTTTATGTTGTAAGTTACTTTATATCCATTTTCTTACTTGATCCCCCTCAAAACCTTGAGATAGAGGTGTGACAGCTGTCGTCATCATTTTACCGTGTCAGCCATCTCTCCTTTAGTTTCTTCGAGTACAAGTTCAACTGGGGTATGTTTTTCAGATTAAGAAATACTTTTTAAGTTGACCTACAACTTTATTTTAAACTTTACCCTGTCCTGCCGCGTAGATATTATCTTTAAAATTTTGTATTTATTTTCTTGGTTAAGTCAGCTCTCCAATCTTGGCCTCAGTTTCTTTGTCTCTAAAATGAGAGCATTTGATAAATGGATTCAGGTTTTTTAAACTCAAGTCTGTGATTTCAATTCAGTGATTTTATTTCTTTACATACCAGTATGTGGTTATGTCTCCAGTATGTGTTATGTGGCATTCCAAAAGCCGTTTTCCTTTATTGTAATAACTCCTTTTTGCTTCCTCTTTTAGGGGAAAATCTTTACTTCCTTGGAGCCAGAACACGACATCAATGATGTCTGCCTCTATCCCAACTCAGGTATGCAGTTCGTAGCCACGGTCGTGCGGCGAGATGGTGCTTTCCTGGGTTTTAAACTCACTTTATTTCTTAAGACAGGGTTTGGCTTGGTCAGGATATTGTATTTACTTGGAGAATCGAGAGCAGGAAGTGCGTGGATGATTCAGAAAGTGGCCCCCTGGGTGACAGTCCTCAGGCATCCTGGCTCTTTGTAGAAACCAGTAACAGCATGCGGTCAGGTGACAGGGGAGAGGCTGTGTTCACGAGCTCGTTAGCGCTTCGGTGTGATTAGTAACGGGCGTGTGGGACTCGGGGCCAGGGCTTCGGGGAAGGCCAGGGTCGCCTGATGGTGCCCTGAAGCCGTGCTGTTGGTGTACTCCGTGTTACATGCTTTGAGGGAGAGTTTGAGGGGCAGCGGAGAGTGACGAGAGAAAGCAGTTCTTCGCCTGTGCTGCCCCGTTGGGTGGCCACCAGCCACGTGTGGCCATCGAGAACTCGCAGTGTGATATTGAACTGAAACTCTTTTGGACTAGCTGGGTTAATAAAATTTGTTAAAATTGATTTTACCTGTTTTTAACGTGTCTGCTGGAAGAATTTAAATCACCCACGTGGCTGACACGAGCGTTCTGTGGGCCGGCGCTGCTCTGGACCAGGGGGACTGGAGCGGGTTAGGGGGCTGCGGGTGCCGGGCAGCAGGAGGGTGCCGGGCAGCAGGAGGGTGCCAGGCAGCAGGTGGCAGCGACGTCCTGGTGCCCTTTCGTCTCCAGGGCGCTGGGCTCTGGCCCCTTCAGAGCCGACGCTGCTGTTCTGGGCGTCCCTCAGCCCAGCCCACCCCCCAGCAGAAGTCATTCCCGAATCCTGTCCTGGACCCCGTCCGTTTCAGAGTTCCCTGGTTGTCCCAGTGCCTTCTTCAGCCCATTTTTAGAAACTAGCATTTAGCGTAGTTTGTATTACATTGATTTCTGCGTCTTCAGTTTCTTTCGATCCAGATCCGTCCCCTCGTCTTTTTTTTTATTCTGACTTCTCCGTGACACTGACTTTTCCAAGGTCAGGTCAGCAGTCTCAGAGACGGTCCCTCATCCCGGGTTCAGGTGATCGTTCTTCGTGGTCTAAAATGTCATTTACCTTGTTCCTCCAGCCCCTGCGTTTTCTCTGAGATAGAAGGTGGATCTAACAGCTTGGTGCGCTGTGGGTTCAGAGTTTCGGACAGGAGCAGGGCCCAGGGCTGCTGGGTCCCCCGTCTCGGCCCGTCCGCTCAGGTGGGCCCAGTGCCAGGGAGGGCGGGCGTGGTCGCTGTGTTGAGGTGACCGCCTGGTCTCTTCATTGAGAGGTAAAACTGTGAAGAGTGCCAGTTTGGACCAGAGGCCTTACAAGAGATTATAACCACATGGAAATCTAGCCAGATAATTTATTTGGCAAGCACAGTACGACAAGCACCCCAACTGCTTTTCGGGGTTCGGATCTGAGCGTGGTTGACTCCACGGCGTCCTCGCTTCCCCATGCTTTACCCCTCCCTCCCCCTTGAATGCTGCCCTTTCCATTTCATGCTTCATCACGATGAGCGTCATCACGTTTTAAAAAAGCTGAAACGTTCCTTTTCCTTTGCCTTCACTTACTCACTTGGACGTGATTAAAGTCGCATCACGATGACTGTTTCGTAATGTTTCTCTAACACTGATAGACAAAGGACCACACCTCTCACTGCGACGTCGAATTGCTCAGGCCAGGTACTAAATCCTCCCTTTCGGTCCCTGCACTTACCGGCCAGCCGGTGTGGCCCGTCTTCACGCCGCCCCGGGCCGCCCGCCGTGGTGCCGGCGCGGAGCGCGGATGCTGGTTTCAAACTGCCGGCTTCAGCGAGGCCCTCAGCACCTGGGATGAGCGTAGATAAGCGCGGGTTTTGGCGGGCAGGGGGGGTCCCTGTTCCATCAAAGTCTCACTGCTCTGTCTCTCAGCACAGTACGTTGCGTGCCCTACCGTTTCATACCGAAGGTGTGTGTGTTTTTGACTCTAGGTGCTGATGGTCCTTTCTTGTTTCTTTAAATTCATATTTTTATTGTTGAAACCATAATAAACATCAGTAGAGAGGAAAATGATTTTAAAACAATCAAGTCATTGTCCTTGACAGCTGGTACATTTCATTATGATTGCGGTCTGATAATCCCAGTGTCCTCCCTCTGTGGATTCCTCTGTTGTATTTTACAAATAGATCTATAAATTGACTATAGTTTGGTTGATTTGTAAAACTTTAAAACCAAGAACTGCTGAGTTGGAACTTGAGCTCTAAAATTCTCTAGCTTCTGACGAGACCTCAGTCCCTTTGAGTTTTGTTTTTTTGATCTGTCAACTAGGAGTGACGATAGTTCTCATTGCAGAGAGTTGTTGCGTGTTCGCTAAGATAATACGTGTGCAAGTGCTTGGTAGGTTATACAGGGTTCCCCACATAGTTTCAGTGAATGCCAGAAAGTTGCCTCTTCCTTCAAGTTTGATTTCTTCAAATGCTGACCCGAGAAGACTAAATTATTAACCACTCTGTTGGTTGAGTCTGTGAGTGAATTATTTTGGCACAGTAACGGTATTAGATTCTACGCAGGTCTTGGCTGGTGTAGCTCCAATGAGCATTTCCCATAAGTTGTTGTGTCTCCATTCAGGTGTGAAGTTGTAATTCAGACATTCGGAACTGCTTTACCTCGGTTCTTTGCTGATTGGCAGGAAAAAAGCCTTTCTTCTTAATTTAATCATCATCATCATCATCATCATCATTATTATATTTATAAATAGTGCATTGAAACTGCATTTTGTCTATGTGTCTAAAGCTTAATATTTTCCCCCTTAAAAAAAGATGGCAAACCGTCTGTAGACCTGAGCACTTGATGGTGGACATGCTCATTGGCTTGGCCGGTCCAGGGGGTCTTTCCAGGTGAAACTGAAGGCGCTCCACCTGGGCGAGCACAGGGCGTAAGCCCACGGCCTGACGTCCCGGTCTCTGCTGCCGCACGCTGCACCCCACACGCCTCACGCATCTCAGAGTCGAAGACCAATAGCAAAGAGGCCTGTCCTTTTCCCAGGTGTTTACCTTTTGTTGTGTTCCCCTGTAGGGATGCTGCTGACCGCCTGCGAGACCCCCAAGATGGGCATCTATTATATTCCGGTGAGTAGGACAAGCAGTTGCGATGGAAACGGGACAAGCAAAGGTCACTTATTTTTAAACTGGATCTGTTGGGAGACGTCGGGTCCGCGTGTGGCTGTGTAAATGACACGCAGTGGCCCGACCCGTAGGTTCACTTTGCTTCCTGGAGCCAGGAAAACAGTGCCTGACCACGCCTTTATGGGAGACTCCTTAATGCCACATTCACGTCGACAGTAGAAATGACCCTTTAGTCCTCTGATTTCCATTTGGTTTTTTTTTTCCCCAGTATTTCAGAATCTTCACCTTTCAGCTATTAGTGATCGAGTTCAAAATCTAAAACAAAAGGCTAATACTCTTCCATTCATCTCATTGGAGTTTGTTTCTTTTAAAAATAAGTTACGTATAAAACAAACTGTCTCAGATCGATATGGGCAATGCTGGCATGCAGTTTGCAGTCCTGTCCGTTTAAAGATGTCTTCCTTTACACACGCCAGCAGCTCCCACCTTTACCTGCTGGTTGACAGCAGGACAGAAACCTCAGGAAACAGGGTCTTCTCCACAGGAAAGCACACAGTACGGAGCTGGCAGCAGGTTGCTTGATGGGCAGCGGACTCTCCCTTTTCTGAGATTTGGGGAGAAGAGAGCGAGGGGTGAGGGGTGTTGAAGATCAGAACTCTGGAGTGGTGAGCTCTCTACACTTCAGCCTCTGGTTATGAAGATCCTTAATATTTATGATGGTTTTTATTATAGTAGCTCAATTGTGTGTGTCCCCCTCCCCCAAAAAATATATATATATATATATATTTTGGTTGATGCTGACACTCCGTGGTTTCAGGAAACTGATTTGTTGTTAAAGCACTTCGAAATGTTTCTGCTGGCCAAAGCAGAATGAAGGCCATTCACACAGCAGCTTTTTCATTTTCCTAAGTTATCACTTGTTCCTTTTCGCTGCACCTCACAGATACTGCTTTCATATTCCTTTCAGTCTATCCATCTTTCCTTGTCTTCCTTTGTCCAATAAATCTTTATCGATGGCGTCAACTCTGTGCCAAGCACAGTGCTGCAAGCTGGCAGTATAATAGCGTGTAGGACACGGCCCCTTCTCTCACGGAGTTTGTCGTTAGGGAATAAAACAGGAAAGTAGGCGGTTTCAGTTGAGTGTGATGACAGAGTGACAGAAGTGAGAAAGGGCACTTCGGGGCCCTTCAGGGGTGAGACCCGTAACCCCGGATGGGGCTGCGGGCTGGTGGGGCGTGTGGAGGGAGCTTGCTCAGAGGAACCTTCCAGGGGGATTGATGTCTTAGGAGTGATCTGAAAAATGGTTCTCTATGGTGGACGAAGAGGTGGGTGCAGAATGGGAGGGGGACGTGGACGTAGAGGGAACAGTGTGTGCAGAGATGGGGGAGAAAGAAATCCTTGTGGCTGCGCGTGAGAACGACATGGGGTGAGACCTGAGGCTGAAGGGACCACGGCCAGGTTGCAGAGCTGAGAAGCCGGAGTGGGGACTCAGGCCGGGCCGTCCCGGAAAGGTTTGAAGTGGTGGAATGATGTGATCAGATCTGCATTTTGGAAGGCTTGCTTTGGTTCTGCCGCGAGGAGAACGGATTCGATAAGATCTAATCTGGAAGCAGCGAGAACAGGCTGGAGCTGTCCCCTGGAGAGACGATGGCACCTGTGATACCTCCTGCTTTAGAGGGTGGAGGCTTCGGGGTTCTGGGATGGTTTGAGGGCAGTCTGATCTGGCAGGCAGTGACTTCAGAGGTTTATTATCCTCGAATGGCCAAATGGCTTGTCTCAGCGGGGTTCGTTGACGGGGACACGTACAGACTCTGGAGAAGGGCCTGCCCGCATCCAGCGTCACACGGCCGTCTTCTGGTGCCAGCCCCCTCAGGGAATGCTGTCGGGAGAGGCGGAATGAGTCAGCCGGCCCCCAGCCTGTACGTCTCGTCCTGGGAGGGTCTCCTTCCATCTTCCTCGGAGCAGTGCTTACTGCGTTCTGATCTTCGGCATCTGCCCGAGAGATGCTGATGTCTGGCGTCGTAGCACTTGCCCCGTGTCACAGTGTGTCCCAGCTCCCAGTGGGAAGGCGACAGCACTCTAGATAGAGCGTGGAGGGCGTCTGCCCAGTGCGTGAGGACCCGCAGGCTGCAGAGCCCCTTGGCACGGAGGCGGCAGGGGCCGTCCTGGACACTCTTGCCGCGAGGCCACTGGCTCGTGCTGCGTTGGTGGCGACGGGGGTAGAACGGGAGGGATTGTTGGGATTGTGAGACAGGCCGGGTCGTCGATTAGCCGTGGGGAGTGAGGAAGAGGAGGACACCAGAAATGACGAGGAGGTCAGTTCCCAAGTGCAGGAAGAGGAAGGGTAGTATGAAAAAATACCCCTTTGGCATCCTGGTCTACATCGTACAGTGACCTTTCAAAGAAACAAACACACAGCTTTCTTGATAATGCAAACAGCGCATGCATGTTCTATTTATCCCAAGTGTTAACAAAATAAAAGAAAATAAAGACCCCCACTATTTCCCCCTTGATGTTAAGCACTATTCATATTTGGATGTATTGTCTTTCAGTTATGCTTATGATGGTTTGTGTGCAAAGTCATGTTTTATAGACAAATCTGTATCCTGATGTCTTCAGTTAACCACAGAAAGATTACTTCTAAGGCATTAACATGGCTTAAAACATTTTTAGTGTTCTCTCTCACAGAATCTTACAGCTGTAGGACACTCGTTATTCACCTGGCACTCTCTGGGTCTCTTTCTCAGGTAATGGGGACTTTAATTAGCGTGCGTGAGCGAGGCTGGGTGCCAGCCAGAGAGTGGGAAACTGCCTCGTGACAAACGTGAGCGTATAAGACTTTCATTTCAACGTTCTAACTCGGTTGTAACAGAAAACTAAAAACAGTCCACAGAGACAACTCCCAGGTGACTGTGTGGGGACAGGTAGAGCCCGAGTGACTCTTGCTCAGCTGAGCCTTTGCTGGGACTCATCCTTGAGTGATCCTTCCTGGCCTGCCTTGTCCCCTGCTGCCTTGCTCCGGACACTGTCTTCCTAGTGTCGCTGTCCTTACGTGGAGCCTGCTTCGTGTAATCCCCCTTCAAAGCACAGGGACCCCAGGGGTCTGAGAGCCTGCCGCTTTTCATGAGATTGTATCACTCTTGCCAAGCTGACATTTGGCTCAAAGATTTATCTGAGGCCTGCAGAACCAGAAAAGTATGTGTTGCCATGTGTGATTCATGCCAAACACAGGCGATTTGGACTGTGATTTATAGTGACGGCTTATAAATCAGGTATGAAAATTCTTTTCCCTCCTTGGGGCCCATGCTAAAAATGAAGACAGCCCGATGTTCCTGTGGCTTGTTGATGTTTGCCTTTCTGATAGCATCTGGCTTGCTTGAGTCCTTGAACTCTTTCTAGATCAAATGCCTTCCTGCGTTACATGCTCTCCGCCGCTTACTCGTCCACTCGGCCCAGATTTTCTCCAGCCCTTTCCGCATGCTCCCAGGGACCAGAGACCAGAATCCCTTTTTCTGTTTCTTTGTTTGCTTTTTGAATTCCAGGGCCGAATTCAGTGCCGCTCCTGAGACTCATGCCACACATGGTTTCTCAAGTTTAGTTTTCCCAACACATAGTTTAACCTTAGGTCGGTTCTTTATCATTAACACCACTGGCAACTCTATGGACTCCAGAGGGACCCCAAGTCTCTGAGGGCGCCCAGCCCTAAACCCTGCCAAGCATTTCTGCTGGGAGCGTGCTGAGTCCCGAGTCCCAGTGTGGCAGCAAGCTCCCGAAACCACTCGCCGGGGAGCTGATCGCTTGCCTGCGTTATAAGTATGTGCCAGGATATAATTTTAGGCAGTGAGATAAGAATCAGTTCCTTCGCTCTGGTAGTACATTCTCATCAGCCAGATCAGATAATCTTGGCGTGATGCAACCATTGAGAGAGCTGGCAGGTTTCTAAAAGTAATGCCTCGTCCAAAAGATTGAATGATGATCCTGTTAGCAGGCTACACTCTTTCCTGGAAAAACAGAAAAGGAGAATGTGAAAGCGAGGACATTTAGCTTTTGTCGGGCCATTTTTGAAATGTGTCCAAAAGTTAGCGTAGCATCTAGGATAGGACGGACTGCCTGTTTTGACGCTTGGAATTAATACCATTGTTTTTCTCCCTGTGCGTACCTGTGCTTGGAAGCTGGAGTTTCTGGAGGTGCTGCGTATGGTCCCTCCTAAGATTTGCGTTTGAATCTGGACCACGACTGGTCCAGCTGATCCGTTTCAGTTCAAAGCCAGCACGTTCCATGGTGGTCTAGAGGTCAGAGTTCAGCGCTCTCAATTCAAAGCCAACCATGAAGACTCATTAATGGCTATTCATTTGACATTCAGTGAATTCCCCAGATAGGGGAGTGTTCTGGCCCACTCGTGTGTGCTGAAATGGCCTTGAATGTATTAGTGTCTGTGTGGAATGCTAAACGTGATATCACGTGTTCCTCTCACATGCTCATTTCAGCAGAGAGCTGTCAGACAGAGTGACAGAAGTAATTTTGTTAGAAATTCCTGCTTTATAGTGCCAGTAGCAACACATTCTCCCAGTTTAGGGAGGTGGTGCCGGATGCAGAGAAAACAGTCCCCTGGGGAATCTGCCAGCATTCAAAGAATTTACAAAACGGAACATAAACTGAACAAGGAGTCGCTAAAATGTGTTCACACCAAAGGATTTTTCGGCGTGCTGTGAGGAACAGTGGAAGCTTTTGAAACATGACAGCAGGAAGGGGAATTTGAGGTTATCTAGTCCAGCCCCTTCATTTACAGCTGAGGAATCAAGCTGTTTGTTCAAGGTCGCACGCCAAGCTGGTGGCAGAGTCAGCTCTAGAAGGCATTTCTTCATTCCTCATTGCCTGGTGCAAAGAGCGTAGGTTTTGGAATTAGTCTGACCTGAGTTCGAATACCAGCTTTGCCACTTGTAAATCTCCTGACCTGGAATG
Source organism: Macroglossus sobrinus (assembly GCA_004027375.1). Classification (NCBI taxonomy): domain Eukaryota; kingdom Metazoa; phylum Chordata; class Mammalia; order Chiroptera; family Pteropodidae; genus Macroglossus; species Macroglossus sobrinus. The sequence continues at coordinate 83,399 of PVKZ01003476.1, forward strand.
AGTTACTTACCCTCCCCGAGTCTTACTTTCTTGAACTACAGAAGAGGAGTGATGCTGTGAGGCGGCCATGTGCCACAGATGGATTCTTTCCGTCATTCATTGTGGCGCCTGGTCCGTGATAGATGTTCATCCGATAATCGCTGTTACACTTTCTCGCTGTGAGTGAAACTCAGGGGGTCCAGTGGTAGAGTATTTAGCGTTACGTGGGCTTGGACCTTTTTGTAGCCTTTAGAAGGGTTGTATTACTGAGCACAATAAAGATACACAGAAAAGGCTGTGACAAAATCGTGAGTGTGAGCAAGGAAAATGATGTCAGAAATACAACATGGGGTGGTTTAGTCTGCTACAGATCATACGCAGAATAGGTAGGGCATTGTTGAATGCCGCTGCCTTTGCTGTTAACTATTAAAACAGAAAGCAGCGATGAAATCCACTACAAACACGTTGTCTGTGTCGTTATGAAATTGCTTTATAAGGCCCGGTGTTCTGTTTGTAATTTTTTCAGTTACATATTCGTAAATATCAAGTGGGAAGTAAGGCACCCAAGTCAGGTGGCTAAGAAAGTGTTCTGTTCTAACACAAACAGGTTGTGTGTGTCATTCCCGAGGGGAAATGGGCGCTTCCTAATTTAACCTCAGCACTTGGAGGCGGTACCATCGTATCTGTGGCATTTCTCTCGACGGGAAATCCTTCCCATTTCCCATCACAACTTATGGGGTCCCAAGAATAGCAGACGTACAGAGAGCATCCATGTGTGACTCTCAGGAAGTCATTTTCTGAGCATCCTGTCACATTTTCAAAAGTTAATTTCAGTTCTGCTGGGTAAAAATACATGTCATTTCCATATGGAGACATTTGATGCACATGCGACTTATATTTTATTATGTTACTGTATCAGATGAGACTGGTTTTTGTTTAAACAGTTACACATCTGGCACGCTCAGCTTCTTGAGAATAAATGACAATTTCCTATTCAATGCGAGTGAGTTTGAATCAATTTGTAACCAAAGGTATTGTCTCCAGCTCTGGCTGGCACCTTCATCTCGGTGCTTCCCAAGCTGATCCCTTTACGGTTTTGCTTTGGACAAGATAGAGGGGGAAGTAACTCTGGTATTCCAGTGTCCTCCTGGTGTGGTCGCAGGGGACGGTGTTCACACCCGGGATCGGTTGTGGTTTCTGAGTCTGCCTGACTGCTGGGCCGTGTGGCAGTTCTGATATGCCCCTTACCTACTCTGGGTTTTATTGTTTTGTTTCGTTTTTTCCTTAAAAATAGAATGCACGTTATACAAATAGGCAAGACATTCGGGCTACATTCTTTTAAAAGGCCCAGCTTATACAGAAAATAAGAAAGTTCTAGTCAGCGTTCTCGATCCCAAGAAAGCTTGTCTTCTGATTCCACGTACTTGGATGAACGCTCCACGAAGACAAGACTTTGGATTTACTTTCTGCGGGGTCCCCTGTGCCGAGAACAGGGTCTCGGACTTTGCAGGCTCTCCCTGAATACATACCGAGTTGAAGGAATGAATATTATTGGTACTTCATTTTTTAAAACTTAGGGAAATTTTTCAAATATCCATAAAAGCAGAGAGGAGTAGAATGAGGCCCATCTACCCATCTCTTTGCTTCAGTATTATCAGCTTTTTCCCCTTGCTTTTTGGGGGGATGGAGGTGGGATTAGCTTATTTTACTAGCCCTTTAAATTGCTCTGAAAGGTAGTCGTTGAGAATTGTTAAATGTGGAAGATCTTGATCTTCACATGGGCACAAATCTTTAACTGGGTACACACACACACTCCGCTCCCCAGTGGCACGTGTGTTACAGTCAGTGAACCTGCAGTGACACAACATCATCACCCAAAGTCACCGGGGTTCACCGGTGATGTGTTCATGACGTGTATTCACCACTGTGTGTCAGACAGAGTAGTTTCACTGCCCTGAAGCTTCTCTTGTGCTCTGCCTGTCCAGCCCTCCCTCCCTGTCCCCTCAAGCCACCGGCAGCCACTGATCTTTTCACCGTCTTTTCCAAAATGTCATGGAGTTGGACTCGGGCAGTATGTTGCCTTCTCAGTGGCTGCTTTCGCTGAGTCATGTGCCTTTCAGTTCTCTCTGTGTCCTCTTTGTGGCTTGGCAGCTCATTTCTTTTCTTGCCGAATGGATGGACCACAGTCAGTTTATTCAGTCCCCTGTTGAAGGACAGCTGTGGCTTCGCGTTTTGGCAGGTAAACATTCACATGCACGTTTTTACACAGACCTAAGTTTCGACTCCTTTGGGTGACTAGCAAGGAGCACGATTGCTGAGTCCTAGAAGAGTATGTTTAGTTTGGGGAGAAAGTGCCAAACTGTCTTCCAAAGCTGCTGTGCCTTTCTGCATCCCCACCAGCACTGAGCGAGACTTCCTGTGGTTCCACGTCCTCGCCATCATTCAGTGTCATCCGTGTTTTGGATTTCAGCCATTCCCATAGGTGCATAGCGGTAGCTCATGGTTTTAATCGGAGAATACCATTTTTATATTGGTCACTGAAGAAAATGCCACCCCATGTTTTTCTCCTTGCGTGTTGGACTCTAAGAGTCTATGCTGACGGTTTGGATAGTTGAGTTTCTAGTTTGAACGTTTTGTGGGGCTGGGTCATTCGTGAAACAGATACTTGGTAGCACCTTCATGTCCCTGCCCAAGGGCCTGGGACGTGAGCTGGGTGAAGTGTGTTCCGTCCACAGAGAGGGAAGCTTCGGGGGGTGGAGGAGACGCTACGCTCTGTTCGGGAGACGTCACACTGTCCTGAACTCCCCTCCCCCGTGAGTGTGGGATAAACGCTGGAGCTTCAGACAGTCTCGCTCTCCGTTCTTGAATTTCCCCGGCGGGGGGATCACCTTGCTGTGTGCTCTCCAAAGGTCTCTTCCAGGACCGGTCCAGGTGTCCGCCAGGGCCCTCCATCCCGAATCACGGGCGGGGCGTCTGCCCCCTATCACGATCGCTTGAAATAATCGATGCTCAGGTCACTGTTGTAAGCGGCTTGTTCAGCCTCGGTGTCTGTGTATGCATTATCTGTATCTGTGTCTTTGTCTTTTGGGGACTGTTATCTGTTTTGCTTTGAAAAAAAAAATAGTCTAATTTTTAAAAAATCTTTAAACATACGTAACCTGGAAAAGAGATGTCATTCATAACCACTCCTCCCGCCACCATCGTAATGTGACGAGATGGTGCACATTCTTCGCAGTCAAGTTCGTTCGTCCCCCGCCCCCAACACACAGGCCACCCCCACACACACACACACACACACACAGACCTGGTATTTTAACAGACCGGAATCTCTTAATGCATACTATTCTGAAAGGCTTTTTTTTGTCACTAATGCCATTCTGATTGGCACCTAGAAATGAAACCCATTCTTTTTAATAGTTGCATAGTATTCTGTTATACAGATAGTTCATCATTTATTTACCCAGTTTCCCATTCGTGGATATTTCCCATCCGTTCCTCTGAATGTTCTAAACCAGTGCTGTCCAGTAGAACTTCCTGCGATGATGGGAGTTCTCTGGGTCGCTGTCTGACGTGGTAGCTGCTGGCCACGTGTGGCTCTTGAGCACTTGAAATGTGGTTAGTGTGCCCAAGGAACAGAATCTTACATTTTAGTTCATTTTAATCACTTTAAATTTAAATAGCCACATGTGGCTAGTGGCTCCTGTATTGGTCAGCACAGCTGTAAACTGTGCCAGAGCCGAGTTAGGTCATCAAGTTGCTGGCCTGACCCCGTTACTTTGGCATTCATAAGTCACAGTTTACTGGTGTTTCTTTGATGTTTAGCAGTCCTATGAAATTTCATTTGTAAACCTCTTTTAAAGCAAGACTGTTCAGCGTTGGATTCCCTTAAAGAAAGGTCTGTGACATACTTCCTCAGTCTAGTTCCAAGAGTTTCTCTTCCAGCCACATCAGTACGTACACATACCTCCCTTACCAAAAAGGACCTCTTCGTACCTTACCATGCATCTTTTTTTACCTTGGTTGCCAGGGAGCCCACAGTTAAGTTTTTGGTTCAGCTATAGCAATCGGTCTTTTGCCTCTCGTCATTCCCCCGGCCAAACGATATAACTTGCCTCTCGTTCTGAATTTAAAGATTTCATTATGTATGTGGATTTTATTATAAAACTCTTCTCTTTGTGGAAAATGGCTAGATTTTTACATGAAGTTTTTGGGCTCCATTCTAAGACTTCCCTAAGAAGAGATGAAGGCGATACCCACGTTACTTATTTCCCGCTCACGGCCCTGCACACACACGTCACACACCCTAAGAGGACAGCACAGTGTCACATGCGAGAATCTTTCTATCATCTCCGTGGGAAATACACATGTTTAACCCTCTAACACAGAACTCTACCTGGGGTTGTAGAAAGTCACTTAAGCTGTTAGTGGCTGGCCATTTTTTTATTGAATTATGACTCAGAATTTGGTTCCTCTACCCTCTTCATTTGCCCTGCCAGTGAAATGCCTTCCTTAGCTTTCTTTGGAGATACATGGGAATCTTATGTTGCTTGAATTTGAAACACACTCTTCAGGATTTCCTAGTTCCGTGCGTGGCGGCCTGTAGATAAACAGTAACTGCCAAATAGTGGCAAAATATTTTTCGACCCTCCTAGATTAGAACCTGGAGAAAAAGTGTACATAGATTTAAAAACATTTTTTTCTTCCTTTGTTTCTGCCAAGTTTCCATCCCTAAGATATTTTTAAATTTTAGGAGACCCTTAGTTTTTACATGGACCTGGAAGGCGTGCGGATATGCTGAGAAATTTTTAATCAATTCCTTCGCCTGCAAGGAAGTGGGCTAGAACCAGGAAATTACTGACGTGGTCACCAGGACAGCACCCTGAAGCCACCTGTGTGACCCTTGGCAGCAGTGACAGGACGACACAAGGTCCCAGAGAGTGCTCATTAGCAGGTGTGTGATCAAAAAGATAAACACATCCTCATGTGACAAAATTGGCCCGGCGCCTGTAGCACTGCGGGGTCGCTGTGTGCGCGCATGTGTGCAGATACAGCCATGGGCCATCGGGGCTGGGCATTGTTAGCATAATGAGGAAACTGGGAGAGGAAAGGGCTGGACGCAGGGGACGGGGCCCTGACTGGAGTTCCTGGCACTGCACACTCTGGCCGTGAACTCTGGAAACCGCCTGGGCTTCCAAGTGCGACGTGTCAACAGACACCCAGTGCCGACGTGTGGCAGCGGTGCAGGGCCAGGCTCTGCAGGAGAGAAAGGTTTCTTCTGTTCAACAGCGGACTCTGAAGAAGACTGGGTCCATGTCAAGATGTTTTTTCTATTTTCTTGAGAATGGAAGGAAGATGGAAGCTGAGAGTCTTTTCCTGCCTTTTATGGCCTTGTTTGTAGTGTTCGTGAAGAGCAGACAGATGTAAAGCTTTTCATTCAACTCAGATTAGAACGACTTAGATTAAATATAATGCAATTTAAATTCTTTAAAAAACTGAGAACTTTGTTTTACGAAGGAATTTCTGGTGACTAGAATCGCTGCTCTCTTAAGTCGCAGTGCTTGATTTGAGAGCAGTTTTCTTCCCCTGGTTCTCTCGTGTAGCAGGACCCGGTGGTTTCCACCAAGCTCCATGTTCTGAAAAGTCGGCAAAGCTCCAGGGGACACGGGCAGCCAGTTCCTGGGAAGTTGCTCAGAGGCCTGTGTGACAGTCTAGCACTTCAAATAAGTTTACAAGTTTCAAAAAGGCCAAGAGTGGTACAGTTTTCTGTGTCTTTCCATCGGGTGAAATAAACAGGATGGTTTGTGTATCTGTCAGCTTGGTCTTTTCGGATGTTTGCTAAAAGGTAATTTTGTATTAGCTTCTTTCAAAAGGAACCAAGGCGTGCCCCAGCCCCCGCCCCCACCCACCTTTGCAGTGGATTTGTGTGTGTCTGGGGGGATGGTGGGGTGTGAGGGGAGGTCTAAGCAGTACTTGCTTCTTTCCAGCCTCCCTGCAGCCCAGGGACGCTTTATAAGGAATTGGTGGCCTCGTTTGCTCCTGGGATATGGTCCTCAGACAAACCCGTATGGGACCCCCTTTCCTGGAAACTCATTGTACACCCAAAATTAAAAAATAAATAAATAAATAAAAACATAAGAATGCATGAACATAAAATCCTGTAAGCACATGACTTCATAAACATCAATCATGCAGAGCGGAACACTTAACATGGAAACAGTTTTAAGCGTCCCTTTGGCATACATCACCCGTGCCTCCTGCCAGAAATGTGTCACCGCGTCTAATCCTGAGGATGAAGCTCGCGGGGACCTCCACAAATCAGCTGGCCACACTCTCAGAAAATGTCAACATCGCGGAAGGCGGTAGAGGTGGGGGACTCTCCTAGATTAAAGGAAACCCAAGCGACATAATAACCTAATGCGACGTGTGATCTTTAATGAGGTTTTTTTTCAAAGTAACATCTCTATGAAGACATGATTCGCATGCCATAATGTTCATCCTTTTACGGTGTGTGGTTCGGTGGTTTTGAGAGTTGTGTGATCATCGCCACGAATTCCGGGGTCCCGTCACCGTGCCAAGGATGTTCCCGACCGGTCCCCTTACCCCGGCCCTGCCCCGTGACCGCTAACCTGCCTTCCACTCCTGTGGATTCGCCCATTCGAGACACCGCCCATCCATCGGCGGGCGGGACCGCATGCGAGGCCTGCGGCTGGCGTTTTCACTGCCCCGTTTGCAGCCGCGTGGCGCTGGGTCACGCGCATGCGCATCCTGCCTCTTCTGTGTGTCTTCACACAGTGTGGTTTCTGTCCTTTTAACATGGGGTACTATATGGATTTTCATATGCTGAGCTATTCCGTGGACAAATCCCACTTAGTAACTAACTATATATAATCCTGTTTATGTGCTACCGGGTTCGATTTTCTGTGATACACATAGAGGGTATTTGTGAATCCCCCAAATTTCCTTCTGTCACTCGTTTCTGATTCCATTCCATTGCGGTCAGAGGACATCCTGTGTTTGAGCTCAGTCTTGTTAACCGTACTGAGACTTGTCCTGTAGCCTACCACGTGGTCTGTCCTGGAGAATTCCATATGCCCTTGGGGAAAATGTGCCTTCTGCCCTTACTGTGTACAGGGTTCTGTAGACGTGTTACTAGTTCCAGTTACGGTGTTGTTCAGGTCTTCTGTGTCTCTGCCATCTGTCTCTTTCCTCTAGTCACAGTCAAGAGTGGGATGTTGAAGTCTCAGATATGTTGTTACCTGGTCTATTTCTCTCTTTCAGTCTTTGCTTCATCTATTTTGGGGACTGTTAGGTACTTACATATGTTTATAATTCTTATATCTTCTTAATGGCTTGACCCTTTATTGTTATTCAATCTTTTTTTCTCTCTGATAACAATTTCTATTTTAAGCCTGCTTTGTCTAATCCTCTCTGGTAGCTAATGTTTGTATGGTATGTTTCTCCACATATAATTTTACTTTCCACTTATTTGTGTCTTTGAATTTAACATGTGTTTCTTGTAAATAGTATGTAGGTAGATCATGCTTTTTTTTAATTCACTTATATTTATGTCATTACTAATAAAGTAGAATTTATGTCTGCTTGTTGCCTTTTGCTTTCTGAATGTCTTATGTCATTTTTTTTCCTCAGTTTCTTCATTACTGACTTTTGTGTTACATAGATATTTTCTATTATTCTAATTTAATTCTTGGAAGTGCCTATTATTTTTTAAGAGCAAATTTGAGATGGTTTTGGCAATTATTTCTTCAGATAGTCTTTCTTCCCCTGTGTTTCTCTTCTCTTTCTGGGGCTGCTATTATGTGTCGGTTGGTCTGTGTGATGACACCTACAGGTCTCTGAGGCTCTGTTTAGTTTAGTTCATTCTGTCTCTAAGACTAGATAATCTCAATTGACCCATCTTCAAGTTTGTTGATTATTTCTTCCGCCAGTTTTCACCTGTTGCTGAGCCCCTCTTTTGAATTTTTTTTAATTTTAATTATTGTGTTTTTCAACGGCAGAACTTCTATTTCGTTCTTTTATAGTTTCCGTTTCCTTATTGGAATTCTCTTTCACAAGGCTTTGTTCTTACGCTTTTCTTCAGTTCTTTCCGCCTGTCTATAGTCATTTGTTTAAAGTCTGTGTCTTGGTAGTTCCAATGCTCTACCTTTCTCAACAGATAGGTTTTATTTCCTGTTTTTCCCCTCCCCTGTATGGGCCATGCTCATCATTCATGTCTTATAATTTTTTTTTTTTGAAAACTAGATGTTTTAGATGATATAATTTGGCAGTTATAAAACTCAGATCCCCCCTCACCACCACCACACACACACACACACACACACACACACACCCCAAGTTCATTATTACTGTTGCTGTTTGTTTGATAATTCTTCCTGGACTAAGTCTATACAATCCGATTTCTTTGTTGTGTGGCCACCAAAGTCTCCACTTGGTTCTCTTAATTGTCAGGTAATGATTGAACAAAAATTTCCTGAAATACCTGAAACCAGTAAGTGTCCCAGGCTTTGCAAAGCAATCCTTGTCAGTGCGAGTCAGATCATGCTGCTTCTCTTCTCAGAACCTTCCACTGGCTTCCATCCTCCCTCAGCAGAAAAGTGAAGTACCACAGTGGCCTGCGGGACCCCACGCAGTCTAGTCCCCTGTCCCCCTCACTCCCCACACACACTTCTGTGAGGCCACCAGGTGGTTCTTTTTGCTGATCCCCAAACATGCCAGCAATTCCGACCTCAGGGCCTTTGCAGTTGCCAGCTATTTTCATAATGCCTCTCCCCCAGGTCTTTATTCACTTGTCACCTCAGCAGAGCTTCCCTCTCCACCTCTCCCTCCCTCCCCCTGATTTCCCCATCACCCTTCACTGCTTTATTTTCCCCAGAAATCAAAAACCAGCACTGTCTGTCATACTCTGTACTGCCTTTCCTTTGTTCATTGCCCCCTTTCCGGAACGTAACCTCTTAAAGGTAGAGATGGTTTTGCTCCCTGTTGTATGTACAGTGAAGGGAAACCGTTGACGATAACTGTTTGTTGACTGAATGAACGAAAATCTGTGGCAACCTGTTCTGATTGAAGAATGAGACGCTAAGATGCTGGCTGGAAGCTCTTCGTATGTGCTGGTCTCGTCCGCTGGGGTTTTCGTGCTGACTCCTCCCCAGTGACCGTTGGAGGGTTCTGAGATGTCACATCTGGAATTGCACCCTTGAGGATCTTTCCTTTTGTTTGGAGAAGAGTCCTCAGTTTCTTTCTGGGAACGTTGGGCCTTTAGGCGACTGAGGCGGGGAGCACAGCAGCGCCTGCTGGGCTGGCGCCATCCTGGGAGCCGAGGGCCACACGTTTGATACGCGGACTGCCGTCTCATTCCACTCATTTCAGCCCCACAGCGCAGGTCCCCGTGCCAGGGACCCACCGGTGTGGAGCAGCTTCCCACCCTTCCTCCGCACGGTTCTCCTCTGGGCTTGGGGAGGGTGGTGGGAACTTAGGGGTTCCTCAGCTCCGTTCAGGCCTGTTCCCACACGCATGGGTCTCCTCCTCTCCTTTCTCTCTGTGACTTGCCTCGTGAGCACCCAGCATTGAATGTTTGCGGGGGGTCCTCTGTCCCCTGACGCGGGAGCACGATGCTCCCCTTGTGTGTACGTGCACCCCAGAGCCTCACACAGACACACTGTGGGTCTGGTCGGCTGACAATGTGATAATGGCCTCAGCGATCTCACTTTTTTTTTTTTTTTTTTGACTTGGCCTTATTTTCTTATTTTATTTCAGTGCCTAAACTGCTTTCCAAAAAAAAAAAAAAACTAAATCGAAATCATAGATGATAATAATTTTTCTCCTTTTTAAAAGGACTCTTTAAAAACATTGACATTAACTTGCTGCTTTTCTCATCTGATTTTTAGGAATGAGAGAACAAAGCACTACAAGTAGAGTACCTTCAACTGACGCATAATTGCGCAAATGCACATCAACTTGGGTCTGCAATTAGGCAGCTAGTTATGTTGCAAATGCAATTACATGCTTAAATGCGCGGCCACTCCCTCGGCTCACCCAGCCGTCTCTCTTGTCTTATGCTCATGATCAGTTATTATTAAGCCACAGCTGTCAGCGTTTGAAAGTACATGCTGGTGCCGGTGGTGCCTTTCAACCAGTCATGGAAGAGAAGTTCGGAAAGGAAATGTCCCTTTGAGTTTATGTATTGCAGAGTTGGTCCTCTTAGTTGGCAAAAAATCCGACTGGAGATTGCAGGCTATGCAATTAGAAAAATTATCATTAATCATAATAGTGGTTAATGATATTTACAGGGTAGCGAATGTACCTCCATCATCTCTGACCTGCAATTCTGAAATCTAAAAAGCCCTAAAAAATTTTTTGTAATACGTTGATTGCAAAACCTTATCTGACCTGCTATAGTAGAGCCCAAACCTGATATGTGATGGATGAGGAGGCTTTTTCTCGTCTTTATTTATCCCAAATCACCAGTGTGAATCTCTTAGCTGCAGAGCGATTAATGTGTTTGATTAGGGACCACTGACCCCACGGAAGAGTTTATGTCCTATGGAGTATACATACTGTATTCCCTTTTAAAATGCAAAAACCCTTTTGGCCCCAATAGTTTCCGATAAAGAGTTACGGCCTCATAGCAAGAGTGACAGATGTCTGGTGGGATGCAGGTTAAAATGCTAATGCGGGGTGAAACCCCATACCTCTGAGAGTGCTACTGTTATTTTTGTTGTTATTGTTTTTGTTATCGCTTTAATTTTAGAACTGATAATTATATCTCCTTTTAGAATGTCCCGAAAACAACTCTATAACAAAATAATTACATGATTTACATGGTTGCAAAGTCATTCATATTCCAACTCTTCCTTGTTACTTGTCAGTAAGTGTTGTCATCTGTTCAGTGGCATCATAAGGGATTTTAAATTGAGCTTCCGGGTGACAGTAGTGTTTACAGAGTCACTGAAAGTTAAAGTTGACAGTTTTTCTAAGCAGGGATCTTCTGTAAAATTAATAAATAAAAGATGTATACTGATTTTATGTAGCATTAAATTCTAACTGTTTAGTATGGCAGCTATGTGTCACTGAGTATAAAATCATAAAACCTCTTCAGAGTTTTCTTCTGTGCTGCTAATCACAAAATATTTTACTCGATTGTTTTTCAACTTTAGTTTTACTTATATTTGACAGTTAGCTTTCAGCTTTTAATAAATGCTCAGTTAACCTTTTCAGTGAATGAATGAATGAAGTTGAGAGAATTAAGAGTCATCTGATCCTTCCACACAAGTTTGCTGTATGCAAACAATTTTCCCGTTGGATTTCATTCTATTCCCCAATAGTATAGAGTATACTGCTTGGAACACAATAAATATGGAACTCAATAAATATATATTGAATGAAAATCTACCACCTTATATTGAATGGGTCTAGTTTTATTGTCTGGACTTAAAGGTATATACTTAAGTCCTTCCATGTGGTGTTTTGCTCTCCTGTGCTAGCATCATTCTCTTTCCAGTTATTCAGAAATACGATTCACTTTCCACTGGGTGCTGAAACACATTTTGAAAAAGATTTTAGGAATATTTTTAAATCCACTGCATGTACTTGGATATATTATGTACTTCTCTGTGTTCTAATGTAATTATGTATCTATCAGTTGACCATGCATAAGCTAATTTTGGTTCAAAGTTATATTTTGTCTTTTGATACAAGTAAAGTAATTAAGAATTTTCTTTAAAAAAAAAAGAAAAAAGTTTCTTAGTTGCTAACTATTTTAAATTGTTTTTCAAATTATTAAAAACTCAAGGTAATTTCAAAGTTAATTGCTGTTCTAGGTTCTCAGTTATTACTTTTAATATTAAGAGTAGGAAAACCATAACAATGTGAGATACTCAGTAGCATGGTAAGTGAATGGAGAAACAATGGCGTTTCTACCGGATGAGTGCAGCGTGGCTGCTGTCTGCAGTAACGGTGTGAATCCTCTGTTGTTTCAGCCGCCCGATCTGATAAAACCACCCCCATAGTGATCCTCAATCTTTCTGGCCCCCTCCACACAGCTGTGGGGGTGGCATAGCAGTTCTTCAGCAGCAGAGTAAGAGGAGGGGATGCCTTCTCTGTCAGCTCCCCGAGAATCCTCATATTCATCCTCTTCCCTCCCCACGCTTCGGTCATCTTGGTCCAGCGCCAGCATATATGAAATCTTTGAGTTTTAAAGTGAAGCACACACCATTAACATTGTAAAGGCAGATTGTAATCGTAGAGGCAGATGGTCTTGGGCACGTGGCATGTATGTTCATGTATTGTTAAATTGGTCCTTTGTCCTAACGGACTAGAGCAAGCGGACACTTGTGGCCGCCTTTGCGTCAGGGCCGTCCTCGTCACATGTTGATGAAAGATTCTTTCCTATTTTGGAGGACCAAGGATTTCCGTTTGGATTGCTTGACGAGCGGGGCATGAAAGTCGCCGAGGGACCCACGGAGTCCCTTTATAGCAGTTGGATGAGTCAGTTTCCAGTTCCTTACTTTTACTGACGTGTGACAAGGGAATTTTTATAAATAAAAAGTGGAAGGTCTTTCACAGATAACAGAAGTTAAAAATAGATTAGCCTTCACCAATCTTCTGTGACAAACAACTCAAGGTACATACAATGTAGATAAACAATCCACAGTCAGTTTTGACTGGTGTATCATATAGCAATATAACGATAACTCGGAAAACCTAAAAACGTTTTGAGGTAGGAGTAATAGTATTATCAGTGATTAAAAAGGATGTTTTCTTCAAGTCTTAAAGCCTGAATTCTAGGTAGTAAATTCATATATTTTTAAAGATCAACGTGTTTTATGACTGAAGACAGCAAGGAATTTTTTACACGTTAATGAATTTTGGGGTCACTTCAGGTTCATCAGAGGACATTGTCGTGAGCCGGCCATGTTTTTACAGCTTCATGGTAGATGTTTGACAAAAGCTCGACTGCAGATCAAACCTGAGATTAATACCAGTTAAATCAGTCGTTTCAACTTTGTTATGGTTGTTCTGATGTTTTTCTCTGAAAAGGAACTAGGGAGACATAAAAATCAACCCATTAGGTTTAATTTTGTTTTTGATGGAAATATTTTCCCCCTGTAAAATTTAATGGCCAGGAATTTGACTGCAGAGAGATTATTCACCATCATCAGATCTGTCCCCGAGAGGCAATTTAAAACAATTCCACAAGAATCCAGATAACTAATCAACAAAGAATGTTGTGGAACATTATCAAAAAAAGACTGTGTGAAAGTAAGTTGAGATCCGGGCTGATATTTTGACATTGGCAAGTGGCAAGCTTAAAAAAAAACTAGTATTCCAAATATGCCTTTGTAGATTCTGGTATTGCTTTGAACGAATGGGGTGATAAATGGATGTGTTATTATAAGTACCTGAGTTATTTGTATTTTCACAGTTCTAGTGTGAGACTATTTATTCATATCTTTGTATCCCAGCCAAAGTGAGATTTTCCCCTTACGAACCTGAATTTTTCACACCATTATTCTCTTCCATTATATGCTTGTGGATTATGCACTTTGCAGTTATTTTCAATACTTCTGATAGATTCAAGGATTTAAAACCAGGAGATCTGGTCTGCGGTAGCCAACTGCATCAACCTGGTGAGAATGTGCCCGCGCTAACCCTTTCAACACCGGCAGGTGTTGGGTCCTGCTCCCAGGTGGTGTTCCTTCTTGGACAACTTGACAGAAGAATTGGAAGAGAATCCGGAAAGCACGGTTTACGATGACTACAAATTTGTCACCAAGAAAGACCTGGAAAATTTAGGTAACAAAAGAAAATGATAAAATGATCATAAAATTATTTTATGTCTACTTTTTTTGTTTTGTTTTGTTCTGGAGTTTCGAACACTTTAGAAGTGGTGCGGTCACGTTTATCTGATTTTCCACATCTTCTCTTTCTGCCACATCAGATATTAAATGTAGCATATATTGTCATCAGTCTCTGCTTAGAGAAAGGTTCAGATAAATTGAATTTACAGAAGCTTTTTTTTGTGTCTTAAATTGGGAATCATTTTTTTAGCATACTAGCTATATATGGGGAAAAATATGCCAAGAAAGATGTGATTTGTTTTTTCAAGTATATTTGAATATGATACGATTTTGAAAAATCTCAGGGACTGCAAGTAAACGATTTCTGGCTCCCTTTTATGTGTGCCCACAACACTGAACCCACAGAATGACTCCTCAGAAGCCTAGAACTTTCATAGCTACTTGAGGTTTAAAGACTCGAAACCCCGAAATGCCTCTGAACAATACTCAGCACCTGAATAGGGCCTGCACGTGCCAGGCAGTTCTCTGAATGCCTTACATACACACATTTAGTCCTCACAGCTCTGTGGAGCGGATACTGTTATGATTCCATGGTATAGATAAGGAAACTGAGGCACCAAAAAATTAAAGTAACCTGCCGAAGCCTTTAGTGGAACTGCGTGTGAAGGTTGGGATTTAAAGCTGGAGTCCGTGCTCTAACTCAGGCATGCAGGCCCTGGGAAGCCATTTACCCAGTCGCCTTGCGCTGGTTTGTAGAATGAAGAACGCAGACTTTGCTCATCTTGCTCTGTTATTGGGAAAAGGCTACGTAGCAAATGCCTGAGAGTGGGGAGACTCAGAGACCCGTTCTCCACACGTCTAGGCAACTGAGTTATCTTCGGCGCAAACGGATGTACAGCAGCAGCCGACTGTTAAAAGAACATAGCATCATGTAATAAATAGATTTGTAGGAGGTTCTTAAAGCTTCATTTTTAACCAGTAACTCATAGCACTGTTAATCCAGGCAGAATTACTTTCTAATTTCTATCAAAATACTTCTTTGTGTGTTTAAAATGAAAGTTGTATTCAGCCTTTTTTAAAAAAAATGACTTATGAATGAAATAAGGTCTTTCTCCTGAAGTGCCTTCTTAAATATCACCAGCATAGTTTTTACAGTGGGCTTGTGTCCCACTCACCTACATTTTTATACTGGAGAATAAAATGCATTTTGTTAAAATGTAATCATCCCGTTCATTTTTAAAGCTATGAAAATAAGTATAATCAACAAAAGTTATACTAGAAATCATTTTCATGCTCATTCTTAATCTTTTAACATTAAATGAGCCATTGGTTATCATTTTTCACAGATTTCACCATCGTAAATAAAACCGTTTAGATAATGTATATTAAAAGTAGAAGCAAGGCTTTGTAACTAACTTCTTTTATGTCTGAGTATTATGATCCGTAAGTACTTGCACGTTCTAACTTTTCCCAGCTGTAGCTTGTAGTAGATCCTATAACATGGCATTTCTCAAAATGTGTTTTCACATTTTGAGAACACGATTTCTGCCAGAAGTGCTGGTGGCCAGCACAGCGGCTAATGTCACGGGCACTGGAGCAGAGTGACGTGGGTTCGCATCCACCTCTGCCACTTACCGTCTGCAGGGCTTGGCCAGCTCACGTACCCTCCTTATGCCTTGGTTTCCTCATCTATAAATGGCAGTAATAATAATGATACCTGCCCACAGGGCTGCTTGAAGAATGAATCAAATAATGTCTGAACTGCACTCAGCACAGTGTTTAAACGTAGTATGTGAATGTCAGCCATTATTTTTAAAGACATGTGGCAAACGAGTTTGAGAAATGCTGGGCTGAGCACAGTTAAATTCGTTTCCTTACCCGTGGGCTTCTTTGAGCCTTAATGTCATCACGTACTACATCTCCAGGAAGGGAGGCAAGTAGGATGCATTTCCCAAAACTCACGGATCGCAGAGACTTCTCTTCCTCAGAAGATCTCTTGGGACCCCTACTCTCTGCAGCTGACTGGGGCGGCTGCTGCTGTTGGGTTCTCTGTCTAGAATTGCTTCAGTAGGAAATCTTTGTGCTGGTTTGTATTTATGACCTAACTTCGAATGGGGATAATGCAATGACAGAAATGTTTTATACGCTTATGGAGGAAACAAAAATTATTACAACACATGTAATTTTACTAACCTACTGAATTCTAAGGAGCATTTGTCTGACCAAGTCTTATAATTGCTTGATGAGAGTATCCACAATTTAATTTTGCCTTTTGACGTTATTCTATAGTGTGTATTATTTTGTACATCTGTGTGACTTTGCCTAGTTACCTGGTTTTCAGGTCTAGACAGATGTCCATTTCTAAAATTTCTAAAACTGAAAATCTAGGCAGTGTTTTCCTTGGAAACACAACCACTCAGCATCCTACCAGCTAAGCGCTGTTCATGTGGGTGCATCACGTCTTATTTTGAAGCTGCTCCCCTAACCTTTCTCCGTGCAGATATTTGCATAAATAAATAACCTCCATGACATATTAGAGCGTCCTCATTTGACTGCCTGCACCCCTCCTTGTTAATGTAGTCTAAAACTAGGAAACCCTCTGAAAGACATTGAAAAACATCATTTAAACCAGTTGCCCATAGGTAGTGGACTGTCTGTTCGACCATGCTGAAGTGTGTTTGCATATATGTTAACGTTCACGTGTGTGGTTGTATATGTTGGCATAAATGTGATCAGCTGTCCTTTTTGGGGGGAAAACATGCCTCTGCATGACTGCTGTGATGTGTCCTTTGTGTTTGGAAGTCCTGGGAGGTGACAGTGATCTTACCACCGCCACCACCGCTGTTCTGTTTACACTGGGAAGTTAAGTGATGGCAACTTAGCGTGGGTCCGAATGTTATCTTAAAAATTCCCTATTTCGTGGAATCTGAAACTCTGAAGAACCACCAGTGTAAGGAACCGTTTTTTATCAGTCTGTCTTGGTTCATAAAGATTTTTTTTTCATCGTTTTTATGCTTAGTGTCACCTTAAAAATAAGTAAAGATGGTATTGCTGATGTGGATTAAAATTTTCTCCCTAGTTTTTTAAAGATTCATCATTGTCACCCTTAAATTTTTATTCAAAAGTAAAATTTATATTGTAATGACATCATCCAAGAAAAACTTCACTTTTACTCAAGGCCTCGTCTGGCTCCCTCTCCGCAGGCCTCACGCATCTCATTGGGTCCCCCCTCCTCCGGGCGTACATGCACGGGTTTTTCATGGACATAAGACTCTACCACAAGGTACGTGCCAGCGTGCCATGGTGTGAGGGGACTGCGGAGCGACCTGTAGCCACTTGTGCTCCCCTTGCTTGCATTTGCATAAAGCGTACTTACGATTTGTAGAGATCCACCTCTTTGACATAGTAGTAGTCACGGTGCATATGAAAAGCGCTGCTAAATGTGATTTTTTTTTTTTTTCCCCACTTTGAAAAGGTGAAACTGATGGTAAACCCATTTGCTTATGAAGAATATAGGAAAGATAGGATCCGGCAGAAAATAGAAGAAACTCGTGCTCAGAGAGTCCAATTAAAGGTAGGCGTCGTACTCACTACTGGATTTGCTAGAGAAGACGACTTCATTGTCATTTTGTGTAGTGTTCCAGAGAAAGCTGCCATCCATCTCTGAGTCTCTCCATCCTGAGTTTACGTTTTTTACGAATATCTTTGGTGCGTTTTACGTGTCAAGAGGGCGGGTGGTCTACGGTCTCATCGTTACGGACTCTGTGGTCATGGTACTCGGGGGCACGTCGGATGGGCTGACATCCCCACTCCTCCGGGACCACCTGTCGCTGCCGGGGCAAAGAAGAGCTGGCGTGTGGTGCCAGCCCCACAACAAGCTGGCGGGGGGCGGGGGTGACTGCGTCCCATCTCTCTGTCCTGCCCTCCCGACTCTGGAGTGACCCTTCTTGGCTAAGGCCGGCCACCCGCGATGGTCGTCTCCAGCCAGACGCTGCTTAAATGCACGCGCGTGCGCACACACGCACGCACTAGTGCAAGACTCGTGCCTGGCTTTCCCGTTTTCCAGGTGATTCATTGAGCCTTTAGAGTAGTGAGTGTGTGAACACCGGCAAGGGAGCCTGGGCTGCGGAGTACTTTTTTCCCGGCTCTTTGCTTTAACCTCAAAAGCTAAAATGTAGGTGTTTTAACAGCTGCTTTTTTTTTTTTTCTCTACTAGAAATTGCCAAAAGTTAATAAGGAGCTGGCACTTAAATTAATTGAGGAGGAGGAGGAGAAGCAAAAATCCACGTGGAAAAAGAAAGTTAAGGTAAGATTTTATAACGCGGAGAAAATACTGATAAATTGTTCCTACATTTTCTTGGAAGTAACTTAAATAAAGCTTTTTTATTTTTTATTTTTATGTTAAAATACAATTAATTTTTTTTCCTGCTTATAAGATAGTATATGCTCAATATGGGAAGCTTGTAAAATAGGAAAGACTGTAAGAGAGTCACCTTTGTAATTCTACCCAGAGAATGGCATCATTAATATTTTTGTGACTTTCTTTCCTTATTTCTCTTAAAATTATAACCTACAATAGCAAGATACTATTGTATATATAAAATATTTATCCTGGTTCTATAAAATAACATCAGTAGCTTCCCATTTTATTAAAAAAAATTCTTCGTAAATATTTTCGATTGCTGCACCTTCTAGCTTATGGGTGTACTAGAATTAAGCCTTTAGATATTCAGATTGTCTGGGGTTTTTTGGTA
This sequence comes from Macroglossus sobrinus, assembly GCA_004027375.1. Lineage (NCBI taxonomy): Eukaryota > Metazoa > Chordata > Mammalia > Chiroptera > Pteropodidae > Macroglossus > Macroglossus sobrinus. Next base: position 101,946 of record PVKZ01003476.1, read on the forward strand.
CTGAGTGGGTTTATCTGTAATCCAGAAGTAACCGGTTTTGATTTGGACGTGGCACAGTTGGGAGCGTGCACGCTCGCGTGTAACTGCTGCCGGCTGCCTTCGCTAACGGGAAAACAGGCAGAGACCAGCCATGAAGTGAGTGGAGGTTCACGCCTCATGCGGCTGATCACTCTGAGGACGGGGGACTCTGCCCTTTTCCCAGCGGTGGGAGAGTCCCTCAGGGAAGTTCCTCTTCGCCTGTTTGCTTCTGTTCCGCTCGCTCCCTCGTGTCATTGCGAGTCACTGGGTCTTAGTTTGCTTAATTCTGTTACCTGCGGGGACAGGACCAGAGAGGGGCGTTCCCGGCCCTGCTCCCTCTGCTTCCTCATCCTTCCTGCATCCTCTCGCCCTGGGCCGTCATGTTCTTTCACTATATGATTTCAATCTGAATTTCCAGAAGCCTTCTGTGAGTCAATCAGTGGCTTTTATGTCCCCCCTTCATTTTGTGGATCTCGAAGTGCTTGCCATGTGCTTCCCGCAGCGCTGGCTTTCTCAGAGGACTCACACCGATTTTCACGTCGGCCCCGCCTGGGGGCGACTGCGGAGGCCGCTTCAGCTCCATACTGTCATTCTACAAGCTGAATAAATGGGGGTGATCTCTGGGTCGACGTGCCCTAAAGCTTGAGGGGTCAGAAAGTGGCGCCAGCACTGGCTACAGAAGCACGCACTCCTGTCTGTTTGATGCCCATGAGTCCTTATCGTCGCATTTCATGTCACAGAGGGTCGGACACTTAAACTGAAATTTAATTTGATACTTTGTGCAACACAGTATCACAGTTCAGGGGCCTTTTTAAAAGGCCCTGATGATGATGAAGTTGTGGGGAAAGTCCCCTCCCCCCCGCCCCCACCTTTCTGTCACAGGCTTCGCTTGAGGTTGGGGCAGCCGGAGGGCGTATAACACAGCTGTCCTTCCTGGCTGCACTCGGGTGCAGCTCGCAGCTGAAAACGTGCGGGGTGATCTTGCTTGTCGGTCAGTCTGGTCGCCGGTGCCCCTAAAATACTTTGTCGAGACGTGGATAGGACCGCCTGTAAAGAGCCATGGGACTAGGTCCCGAGCGCACGGCAGGTGGCAGGGAGGAAGGACCGGAGGGGTCCGCATGTCCCCTCGTCAGACAGGCTGGAAGCGCTGTCACCAGGGCTGTGTCACCCGGTGGGATTCTGCCCGAGAGTGGCTAAAATATGCCCCTGGCTTCTTGCTTTCTGGTGGCTTGCTGCCCAGGTCAGGCCCTGTGGTCAGAGCCTAGCTGTTTTGTTTGTTTGTTTGTTTGTTTGTTTGTTTAGAAATACTTAAATCCTTAAATGCAGTCTTTTAAACCTGAGGTGTTAGACAAAGCTTATACGATTTGTTCTTTAGCAGGATTATCCAACTAAAATGAAGACCTTAAAAACCATTTATAAATTAAGGAAAGAATCAATCCTTCATTAGAATTGTACAGACTGCTTGAAAGGATTGTCAAATCCATCAGCCGTTGGTTAGCCTTGACTTTGAACTCGGCTTCACAAACCCTCAAGAGCTTTAATCGCGCTGATAACTCCAGATCTGAAAGTCAGCGTGCTAAAGTTATGCTCTGCTTTGGCTCCGACTGAAATTCCGTGGAGACAGACAGTGAAATGCATTCCCAGATATTGCTGCTTCTGATGACATAATTTACATCTAGTAAGATGGTTACGGGTCAGTCGACGTTGGGCCAACGGTGAAAAGGGACCCACCACATAATGTCAAGAAAGCATCATCTGACTCATTCCGGACTTAGACATTCGGCAGCATCCATTCTAGTTAAAAATTAATTCGGCTTTTCTTTCACCAAGCACGCTTTGAGCTCCCAGGGTATAGAAACCACTCGGGAGGCGTGGCGCCCGTGACCTTACACACCCGTGGCTGTGTAAGGGTCTGAGTAATGATCAGAGCCATTTTTCTGACACGTGTCACTTCCTTCCTGTGGGCCTGTTCTGCCTGAGCATTTGTGTGAACTTCCTTCTCCCGGATTCTGCCACAGCTCGCCTGGGGGCCGTGGTGCGTGACATCTCCAGAGTGTCCTGCGGCCGGGAAGCCACGGGCGAGGCGTCCGCATGGCCTCGGGGGCTATTCAGCTCCATTAGGAGTTTATATTAAAGCAATAATTCATCTCTCTGGGGAAGAGATCGTCACGCAAAGGCACTGGGATGCATCAGATCGATTCTAATACCCGAAGCATTCTTCCTGAAAGCTTTTTCAGCACCAGTTAAAATGGTATTCTTTATTAGAGTTATGCACGCACAGTTTGGCTATCCCTCTGTTCTGCTCCCCTGTTTTCAGCTTTCCCAAGACAAGCCCTTTTGCCTAAAATAGCTGATTATTTTGGTCTAATACTCTGTGTCTCTTATTGCCCCTAGTGCTGCTACTTGCCTGGCAAATGTCAGCGTTGTCTTGATGACCTTCTCTCCCAGGGGCATTCTGGTGTGACCGCTCCGTTCGGGAGTCAGCATTTCACTGTTAGGACTGGGCCCGTGTTCTTCACGTCCAGTTGGAGTCACCTTGTACCCTGTGACTGTGCTTCCCGCGCCTCCCTGTCTCCTCTGCACTTGCTCATCAGCTGTTTGCTTGTTTTCTCTGCGGTCATCACTGCCTCGCCCTCGGTTCTTTGCCCGTCGTCTGAATCTCATCTCAAGGTGTTTATACGAAGACCAGCTGGTGCATTCTCTCCTCCGTCTTCCTGTTCTGCTCCGTTCTGTCCTGGTCCCCAGCCGTCATCCTGGGGGGCTCACTCCACCTCCCCCAGCATTGGGGGCAGAAGGCTGAGGACCTTCACTTTAATGAAGGACTGCTGTTCCCAGCCCAGACGCGTGGAAGGGTGTAGCGGAGAGAGTTTCAAACATGCGCGTTCCCAGCAGCAACAAATGTCCCTCACGTACTTCTTTTCTTCAGGAAGTTCTTCAGAACTTTCTCCTCCAAAATGAGAGTGTAAGGCGAGAAAGAGGCGGAGTCCAGGTCTGTTCCCACGGTGGCTCTGGGCACACCGGAGACCGTCTCCCAGAAAGCCAGTCCACGGTGCAGGCCACCTAGGGGCCCTGTTCAGCCACAGACAGGCTCTTCAGCAGGGAAGTTTTCTTGGGGGAAAAAAAGTAGTATTTTCCCTGCTGTGATCCATCTTCATTTGTTCATATTTAATAAAGAAACACTTAAAACGCTGAGTGGAAACTTGGGTGGTGACAGGGCTCACCAGTCACTGGGTGGTAACCGGGCCAAACTGTGCATTTGGGGATGCTCCAAATAGCAGTATCTCTTTGACCTTTCTCGTGGCTGGTCAGATTCTCTCCCTGGGAGAAGGACAGCCCAGCTGCCAACTCTCTGAGAACCAGAGGGCGTGGGGAAGCAGGGGCGGGTGGCGTTCCCTCGGGGGGGGGGGGGCCCGCCCGACACCCCCGCCCTCCGGAGAAGACGCCCCCAGGTGGAGCGCCAGTTGCAGGCCTTCTTTCTGCCTCCAAAGTCTCATCTCTCCCGTGTCCTTCCCTGGCCTCGCCACCCTTAAGGGTTCGTACCTGTTTTAAGCCCCTTTTCTCGTGTTTTAGTAGGGTTTTAGCAGAGAAAACCCTTCTGTTCAAACCGTTTTGCTCAGAAGTCTCCATCGCCGTGATTTCATACATCATAGCATTAGAAGAAGCCATTTAAATGTCACGCATCCCTCATACGTGTTACTTTGTTGAGACAAACCCTCCAAAGCATCCTGCTCAGATCTACAAATACAGTTCTGTCAAGTCGGGCGATGGTGTAAACAGTACTGTGAGATGTTTCCCGAATGTTTACTGGCAAGTGTTTGGCATCTGTACGTGAGTATTTATAGGGCAGATCACTAGCCAGACACTTGTAAACGACTGTAAAACATCTCCAACTACATCTTACCTAGCTTTTTTTTTTTTAAGACAGTTATGAAAACAAACAACTGACTGGGAAGAAGTCCCTGGGGAACTATTTTTACAGCCGGGGCTCATCCAACGCATACTCAGCTTTAGGCAAAGCAATTTTTTTTTGTCTTCAATTAAGAAAAAAACTTAAGAGTACTAGCAACATTCTTTGAAATGTTTCTGTTATTTATTAAATATGGTTATTTAATACATACAGTAAGATGAAAAGGAAAAAATTTCCCTTGGCTTCTGTTTGTTTGTTTGTTTTTACCTGAAAATATGTAAAGAAAAGGGGTGAGGCCATCCTAGAAGGGCTGGAACTATCCCTGTGTTTTGAAATAATTCCGTCGGCGTCGGCAGACGTGCCCACCTCGTTAACCCTTGGCTCGTGGTCGATGGATGTATGCCTCCTCTCCCGGTCTTGGAAGATGTAGTCGAAAGACTCACTAATTTTAATTCGGTATTGCAGCTATGCTTAAAAAGCCATGTTTCAAAAACATGTATTTCCTTGAGAAAGCAGTTTTACGTGAAAAATGTTAATTTGAAGACAACTCTAATATGTTGAGCATGAAGTTAGGCCAAAAAGCTCAAGCTTAGCTCATTATGCTAATGGCCAAGTAATACATATCATCTCTGAAATAAATAGACTCTGTTTCTGGGTAGGAGATAGAACCCAGGGGCAACTAGAAAGTTCTGGGAATTAATTCTAAAGAAATGTCATACTCATTTAATGTCATGACTTATGCAGCGTATGCGTTTACAGTAGCGTGAACTGTTTGAAGGCCATCTTTCCGGTAAGATTTTATTCGGATAGTAAGTTCAATTTTTTTATCCTCTTCTTCCAGAGTCTTCCTAGTATTCTCACCGACGACCGATTTAAAGTTATGTTTGAGAACCCTGACTTCCAAGTGGACGAAGAGAGTGAAGAATTCAGGCTTTTGAATCCACTTGTCTCGAGAATGAGCGAGAAGAGGAAGAAGAAACTGCGGCTGTTAGAACAACAAGAACATCGGGAAAAGGTAGCGTGTGTCGTCGTGTAGCGCTGACTCCCGTTCCGTTGCTGTCAGGTTTTCTGCGTGCCTTGGAAGGGTCTTGAGTGCCCTTGGGATGCGAGCCGTCGACCTCGAGCTTAGGAGCGAGATGTCTTCATAAAAGGCATTTCCCCCGCCCCCCATGCGTGCGATGCCACGTACTCCGATGGGCTGATGCTATTTAAAAGGAAAGAAGCCGCTTCTAACTCTTTCTCCTCTCAGGAAGAGGAGGAGGAGCCGGAAGGAAGAGCGAGTGATGCGGAGAGCTCCGAGAGCTCGGACGACGAGAAGGCCTGGGTGGAAGAGCTTAGGCGGCAGCGCAGACTCCTGCAGCGGGAGGAGAGGGCGGCGCGGCGGGCGTGGCCCGGGCAGGACCAGCAGGCGGGCCCCGCGCCCCGCTTCTACGAGATCAAAGCGGGCGAGGAGTTCCGGAGCTTCCGAGACTCTGCCACGAAGCAGAAGCTGGCCACGTGAGTGTGCGGCGCGCCCCGGCTCGTCCTCCGCGGCACGGGGCCCGGGCCGTGACGCTTTCGTTGGTCCTTGGAGCTGATGCGGGGAAGCACCGCAGGGCCTGCGGGGAGACGCTGGTCTTCATTCTGCGCATTTTCAGCAGCTTTCTGAAGTATAGTTTTTATGCAGTGAGATACGAGGTCCAGCCCTTCGAGCGTCAGTGAATGCGTGTTAGAGGCTTTCACTGCAGAAGCCACCGTCTTCGGTTGTCCTTGTTTTATTGCCATCAGCTTCCCCAGCCTGCAGATGTGTGTCTGATTCCGGGCCCTGCAGCTCAGCGGTCTTTCGTACAGTGATTCCTGGCGTGACACTTTGTGGGAATTAGGATTTCAGTTATGTGGACCTGCATCTCAGTTTACCCGATTCTTGACAAGGTGTCTTGAAAAACTTGCCCCAGTTTTAAGGCTTCTGCAGGAGACTCAAGAGATCAGAGCGAGCGCTATTCTGAGACGGTCAGGTGCACGGAGACGCGGTCGATAGGAG
>PVKZ01003476.1:107990-130281 GCA_004027375.1 Macroglossus sobrinus
CCCACCTGTCACACCCCCACCGGTCACACCCCCACCAGTCATGTCCCCAGCAGCAGTGCGCACAGCCTCGTTTTCATGCAGCTCGTATTAGATGTTTTATTTGGAGTCCTACTCAGAGCTGAGGGCTGAGTGCTTATTCTGAGTCTCTGAGTGCATTTCTTTGTTGGGTTATCCGCTGTTCTCGCCTCGCTTCATCTGCTTCATCCCTAGCCCCTGAATCAGTACGTAGACCAGGGTGGGTACTTGATAAATCCCGGTGAATCTCCTGTGTCTCAGCTACATGTCAGGCAACTCAGGAAGTTATTACCCTTTTAAGATCTGCTGAAAAAGACCTCATTCACCCCCAAACCACTGACCAGGAACAGCTGGGAGCAGTCGTTTTGGGTGTACCTGTGGTAACGGGAGACCGTGATTGGGGTGGGTACCCGTGGTAACGGGAGGCCGTGATTGGGGTGGGAGGCATGACTGATGTCCCTGACATGCTTTTTCTGCCTGATTTAATGTGAAAAACAAAAGGGGTGAAAATTTAGTATTAGTGAATAAATAACAGCAAGGCTGATACAGTGCACTTAAACATTCTTCGTCAGGCATCACTAAGTGAAACATTTTTTTTGAGAACAGGAGCTATATAAATGGTAATATTTACATGAGCTTAAAGGAAATTCCTGTTGTTTAATAAGCCTCTGACATGAACAGCCTGCATTTTGCGGGCGTTTTGGCACAGACTGCTTAGTAAATTTACATTTCATGGATTCTTTTGGCAAATCCTGAACTTGCAATATCTTACATCTGTTTAATGAAGCATTGAATCATGATCCTTCCGAAAACTAAAGTGACTCTTTCCGTTTGTTCCGGGCATTACCACAAAGCAATGACTTCGACACATCAAAATTGAGTGTATGATGTTTATGATCTCTTGGGCTTGGCCGGCTTCAAAACTCTTTCTTAGAAAAGCAGGTAGTGAATAGTAGCTCATGTCTGAGTGAGTTCTCGTCTTTGCCTGGCTTTAGATGAGTGCATATGTCTGTCACCATACTCATAGGCCTCACAGTAGCTCATCCTTGCAGCCTCCCCTCCCGCCCAGTCATCAGCCAGACGCCCGCAGAGGGCCTCGTGGGAGCCCGGCGCCGTGCTCTCCGCCACGGGGAGAGGGAGGCGCAGCGCATGCGCTCATGGCATCCTCATCCCTCCGACCCGCCGAGTGCTGTGAGGAGTGCCCGAGCGGTTTACGTCCTGGAGATTGAGGAAGTCTTAGAAGAGGCTGTGCTGAAATTGGTCTTTTGAAAGACGAGAAGGGGGACTCTGAAAGCCGGTGGGAAAACGGCTTGTTCTCCGCAGAGGCAGTGCTCTGAGCAGCGGGGTGCCGTGTGACAGGTGGGGGACCTGCTTTCCTGCAGCGAGAGTGGGCAGCGTGTGGCGGGCAGCAGCCCGACCCAGGCCCCGGGGAGCCACAGCTGAGGTGGTCACATCTGTCCCGGCCCCCCTTCCAGTCATGGGACGGCTGAGCCAACAAATGCGGGTCAAGTTCGCTGAAGCAAATAAAACCACGTAGGCATGAAACGTCCCTGTGTCCCAGAAACCGTGGAGGGGAGGTGTCCGCTTTAGAGGGGAGATGCCGTGGGGGTCCTGGCTGGAAGTGACACGGGCCAGCGCCGTGGGGATGGGAACAGACGTAGACCCAGGTCGTTCGTGCGGCTGAGACTCGGGAAAGGAGCTTTCCCTGCCACATTCCGTGGCTCACGCTCGTTGTGGAAGGAGAGCGTGGCCGTCGGGGGTGGTGCTGGAACGTCCAGCAGTGCCGCTACCCAGACAGAGCTCACGGCGCGAGAGACAGGTTGAAGGCTGACGGCATCGAGCGGGTATGTAGCATCTTGAGTCTGCGGGGCCCAGATGTCTTCTGGGTAATGTTTGGCACACCGATGGAGACGTAGGAGGCAGGCCAGAGACATCGGTTTAAGAGAGAGCAGCGTTTAGTACGTGGTCAAAACCTTGGCATTAAAAAGCCCGTGAGTGTGTAGAATGAGGTGCGGGCTGAGAACGGAGCTCTCGGGAGCAACAGGTATTTTTGAGCCTGCGATAAGAACCACGTACCTCTCTTTAGAATAATACAGGTGCGTGCAAAGTCATGCATCTAATTTCAGAGACGTCACAAAGGTACCGATAGCCTAGAGCTCCGGATTCTGGTTTGGAGGATGTGCGGTAAAAACTACCAGGGAATTGTCAGGAAGCTAGGAGGAAAACTGGGAAGCGCCAAATATGGAGAGAGAGTCACCGGGAAGGGCTTGGCCCACGTGTGGGGGGCCACAGAACAAAGGTTGGCAAAGGCCATTAGGAAGATCGTCTTAGTGCCACGCGTTTCTGAGTCAGCCCCCACGTCTGGTTGCAGTGAACTAACTGTGTGTCTTGTGACAGTGAGGTTTTGCTCTAAAATTCTTCACTGTCAATGACAAAGTAGCCAGAAGCCAGCACCCCTGAGCCTGGGCGGGAACGAAGCAGGATCTGGGGGTCGGGGTGGGGGGCGCAGAGGGCAGGCCGGGGGGTGCGGGCCCTCCGCCACAGCCAGCCGGCCCCGGACCCCGTGCCGGGAAGGCCGTGCTGTGTGGGGTCCGCATCGCTCCCCTTCCCGTCCGGCTTCGAGGCCGGTTAGTAGCCTCGCTCTGGGAGCCGACCTTCAAAGGGAGGGAAGGGAGCTCGCTTTAATGTGGGCACCTCCACGCTCGGCCCCTGCGTCTGATCTCCTGCCACGGCCCGGTCTGGAACCCGGCTTGTCTCTCCACGCAGCTGAGACAGGGCAAGTTTTTACAAGCGCACGTCGAAAGCACACTGAGAGAACACCAGAATTTATATCCCCGCTCCTGGAGGAAACAGGTCATCTTAAAAGAGTAGTAATTTCCCACAATTTACTTGAAAAGTCTTTTTCTTCCCAAATTAGTGTGTTCTGCGTCCGACCTTGTCTCAGTGGCTCCATAGTTATTCGGAATTCCTGTTAACTTTAAAACGTCAGAGTTTATAGCTCCATGAGGAGCAGAAGAGGCTGAGGAATTTGCTTAGGCTAACATAATTCATACTCGCTGCTAGAGTCAGCTTACCCTTTACTTTTGAACTCCTCTTTAAAAAAAAAAAGAAGCAGCTAAACTAAACCTTAATTTCGTTTTGTCATGTGGAAGCTTGTCATTTAGCATAAATGCCTAATGGACACATTTCCTGAACAGAACTTTATAAAGCAAGTGGGCTGTGACACCTGCCTGCAAACCAGAAATCCTCCCCTTGGAATCCTGGTTTTCAACTTGAATCCTTACATGGCCTGGGGCCGTTCATTTAATACCTTACCTCCCTTTTTGCCATCTATAAAGGATAAATACTTCTGTCTCAGGGATGTTGAAAGGATTAATTAGTTAGTCCGTAAAGAACTTTGAAGATGAAAAGTGCTTTAAAAGTGCTTCTTAATAACATTATTGCTTAGAAAAGAGTGCCACTTGATGCTAACCACGGCACGTCTCAAATTATATGCGGCGGCTATGTTTAGTACGTTACAGCCGTCATAAATTAGAGCTGGATCTCATGGTGTGAACATCAAACGCGAGCTCCAGACTCTCAGAAGAGCGGACGCTCGCCCTCCGGCCAGGCGGGGGTCCTGTGCTCAGCATCAGGTGCAGGGGTCAAGTCCAGGGCAGAGAAGGCCCAGCCTCGCGCCTCCTCCCCTCCCCCCTTCTTTTCATTCAGCCAGGTTTACGAGTGTAACTTTAAATATATTTTCTTTACAGTACAAGGCAGGTTGGAGGGGGAAATATATTTTCTTTATTTTGAAAGGAGAACAGAAGAGAGAACCATATTTTTCTTTGTTTCCTTCCCTCTCTCCTCTCTTCCCAGTTTCATGGTGGGGACATAAGAGTGTTGCCTTTTCCAGGTGAATTAGAGCTGACGTTAAAACTTATTGAAAAGTGTCTATCTTTAGGCTCAATTCCATTTTTTCCCTCTACACCAAGTTAAGAAAAAGAGCCAGTGTTGTGATTTCAGGATAAATCATTATCGTAACGACACACACTGATGTGCTGTGTTTTATAACTGGTGCAGGATTCAGTTCACCCTGCGGCCTGGTAGAGAGCTGCTGGGATGGGCTGCAGGGCACCGCTCACCGTGACAGGGACACGGATGATCGAAGGGCACCCTGGGGAGGTTCGGGAAACATGACCCAGAAATGAAGTGAAATGAAATGTGGGGTGCAGTGTGGCAGAAGGAGCGTTCCGGGGCGAAGGTGACCGGGAGGCCTTGTGCAGAGCGCAGTGACTAGGGCTGGACCGGGCGCCCATCCTCTGGAACCACGGGTCATCAGTGGGTTCCCGGCCCGAGGTGGTCGTGGCGTGGGTGATGAGTGAGGTCCGGGGAGCTGAGCCTGCGTGAAGGAGCGGTCCGGGTTCTCCTGGCACTGCTCTGTAGAGCACTCGATTTGCACTCACGCTTTGCAGAGGTGAATGAGATGCCGAAATCCTCACGCCCCCAACTTGTGCGTGGTGTAGACAGAAAATGCTTCAGAGGCTTAAGAGCCGCTGACCCTTCCAGGGAGTTACCGGCTTCTTACAGAAATACTGCTGCTTGCACTTTGGCACCAGAGACATGATTTAGTAAGGCAAGTAGCAACCACCAAAGTATCTGGAACCGCCACTTAAAGTATTAAATTAGTGGGTGTTTCTGAGAAGCAGCTATTGTTTTGAGTGTACCTGTAATGCCTGAGCGCTCCTGACTCTTTCCATTGACTGTTAGACGAATGCCATTTGTCACCACGTGTGCAAAAGAGTTTTCTTCATGCGATCAGTCCTAATTAGAACTTGTTTCAAACGGTAATCGAAACATAATGCTAATTAATGTGATACTCTCTTACATTTCGTACAGTAAAACCCTGGAAGATCGGTTGAAACTTGAAGCCAAAAATGGGACGTTGAGTGTGGCGGATACGTCGGTCGGCAGCAAACAGTTGACATTCACGTTAAAGAGGGTAAGTCGTTTTTGAATGTTATTTCAAAAGTCACTGGAAATGAAAAATACTGTTACCGAGTGGGAAGGAACGACAAAGACTCCCTGTGATTCTCTCTGTGAACTGAGATCTAGTTCACAGACCACGAAATTCACGCTTTTGCAGTATCCAGTTCACCTAGGCGTGCAGTCACCACCACGGTCTAATTCTAGAACGTCCTCCTCCCCCCAGAGGAAACCCCGTGACTGTTCGCCCTTGCCCACAGCCCCGGGCCCCCGGCCTGGGTGGCCGGCAGCCGGCTCTCTGTCTCTGACCGGCCTGCTCTGGACAGGTGGGCCTTTCATGTTTATTCACCCATGTTGACGGACGTCTGGGCTGCTGGTGTGTGTGTGTGTGTTTTTTTTCTCTGTTATGAATAACCTGCTGTGAAAATTTGGGTGTGTTATTTTTTGCACGGACATGCTTTATATAGACATATATTTTCATTTCTCCTGGGTGTGCTGAATCACCTGATAACTTTTGAGGACCTGCCGGGCTGTTTTCCAGAGCAGCTGTGTGGGTTTGCATTCCCACCAGCAGTGTACGAAGGATCGTTTTTTTCCCGCATCTTCACCAATACTTGTTAACGTTCGTCTTCTTTATCATAGGCATCCAAGTGGGTGTGAACTGGCATCTCCCTGTGGCTTTGATTTTCACTGGCCCGATAACTAACGGTGTAGAGCATCTTTTTATGTGCTCACTCGGCCATTTGTCTATTTTCTTCGGAGAAATGTCTGCTCAGATCCTCTGCCCATTCACCTCTGATTCTTTGACGGATCTCTCGGACGTCATCAGGGGGCTTGCCAAGTGACGGGAACTTTTCTTTCTTAGTTAGCATTCATCATCTAATACGGACACAACAAAAAGGGGGAAAAAAGGAAGCATTTCCTTGTGACGAGAACTCTCGGGATTGACCCTCTGACAGCCTTCACACCTACCTGACCGCGGGGTCCCCTAGCCCTCATGTCACACCACGTCCCTAGTGCTTCTGTCTCGTCCAGCTGGGAGTCTCTGCTTTTGGCCACTTGTCTCCAGTCTCCACCGCCCTCTCCCCCCAACACACACACCCCATGAGAGCGTGTAAGACGCTCTTAGTGAAAGCTGTCTCCATTTAGGGCCAGTACAGATCAGGGACTGGCTGGCTCCACAGGTACCTGGAAGGCGGTCGTTTTCAACTTTTAAAACTTCTGCCCGTGACAGTCTCTTCACAGCTCACTCTCTGCAGTCCCACCAGCTGAGAGTATTTGTTTGAGCTTGACATTCAGAGTGTGTATTATCAAGATCATCAGGTGTGTGTTTAAAACTGCCCAGCCCTTGCCCTCATCACTGATTCTGTGTGGACGCTCTTCTCTTCTGAGAATTTCTGCTAAGCGTTGCCACACTGTTTGGGAGGGTCTGGCTCTCACCTGAGCAGATGAGTGCTGAGAACCACGGGCGTTTAAGCCGTCCGCCTGGGGACCCGCCAGCCACCCCAGCTGGGAGCTCGCGGCTTGTCTGCCAGCCTTTCTCCGTGTGTTGTGGGTGCAGGTCTCTGGCTTTCGAGGAGAGTTTCATTTTTTGAAACAGCTGAAAATTCTTTGGAACCAGTTCTGGAGACGGAATGCTTACTCGTGGGTGGGCTGTGATACACTGTCCGTGCGTGTGGGGATTTTCTGTTTTGTTTTAAGACAGTGAGAATAAACCAGTGGTTCTGGTGTATAAACAAAGGACGGTTCTGGGAGGAGGTGGGCGACATTCCCTGAGCAGCCCCAGCGTCTTCTGGAGCCGGCTGTGTTATACGGAGCCCGCCTCCCCTTCTGAGCCCCCCGGCACTGCCGGGTGCTGGTTGAGAGGCCAGCCCCACGCTGGGCAGCTCGGACGGAGCCAGTCTGGTCGCTTCTCTCCCCCGGGGTCAGGATTCGCGTTTCCACAGTGACCATGAAAGCGGCCCTTGTCCCGCCGCGGCTGCCCGGGCCCTGACGGGCAGCGCAGAGCCCGGCCGCAGTGCACGTGCCCTGGGGCTGAGGGTGGCAGGCCTCCTGCAGCGGGGCCGGCACCGTCGGCCCCCCAAAAAAGGGGGTGTTGGCGTGTTCTTTCGCGCTCCCTCTCATCTGATCCTCTCCTTCAGTCTGAGCAGCAGAAGCAGCAGCAGGAGGCGGAGAAGCTGCACCGCCAGGAGAGGAAGGCCCTCCGCCGCTCGGCCGGTCACCTGCGCTCCAGACGCGGGCGGGGACGGCCGCGCCGCTGAGTGCGCGTGGGCGCGCGCGGCGGGAAGGGGCCGCCTCCCCCAGCCCGGCCGCCCAGACGGGGCCGCCCGTGACGGCCCCGTGACAGTTCTCCGTCTGGCAAAGGCGAAGACCTGGCCCCTCGTCCCTTTGTCTTCTGGGTCACACTTCGGACGCCCCTCCTCCCCCACACACACACACACGCTGGGCGGAGGGTCGTCCCCAGGGCACTGTCTGCAGGTAGTTGCTCCCCCAAATCCTCATCCTTTCCCCGCTGGTTTTAAGTAAGTAAACCAGGGGTGGTTTTTAATGTCGTGAAATGCGTATCATGAGATGCTATGAATGAAGACCGATCACGTTCCGGAACTTAACTCCGTGTAGTACCTGCTGCCGTCCACAGCCCAGGGCCACAGAAGCTCCATCCCTGCCCCACCCCCGGCGGCTCGGGGCCTGTCGTGTCTGTACGCGTGTGTTGTAGGTGGTCGCCTGTTCGTGTGTTTGATATTTTTTTAAAAAATATTTTTATACCAAGAATATATAAATTAACGGTACTAACCTAAAATGAGAAATGGAGATACTGGGTGTTCTTCTGTACATGACACAAGGTTACAGACAGATACTTTGCTGTTTATGAAGTGCCATTAGAGAGAGGTAAACCGGCTGGAGAAAACATTTATACAAATAAAGATTTTTATTGAACAACTTCTTTGAGGAGGACACATTCCTTGCGCGAAGCTGAACACAGAGCTGGGCGTCCCTCGCCTCTCAGGCGTTACCGTGGTCTCGGGGGTGCCCTGCTCCCGGTGCAGCTGGGCCGGGGGCCCTGCGTTGTCAGCGTCGGCTCGGACCTGAAGCGCTGCGGCCCAGGGCGTGCGTTTGGGAGCGCAGCCGGGCCGGAAGCCGCCTGCCTCGGGGCCCCCTGCCTCGGCCGGTCAGCCAGCTCCTCCCCCCGCCTGCCTGCCTCCCGGTCCAGCACTGCCCCTGTCACTGCTCGTCTCCCCGTCTCTGCCGTTGATGTCCCGTCCCCCCCTCACCTTGTCTCTGCTGCTCCTGCGCGGACTGGGAGCTCCACCAGTCCGGACACACGTCCACGTCTGCGGCCTGCGAGCTTGAGTCCCTTTCCACGGGAAAGGTGTGCGTGTGTGCGTTTCTGTGCGTGTGTGTGTTTCTGTGCGTGCGTGTGCACACAGACAGAAACACCAGAAAGACTCCCGCTGCCCAGTGTGTGTGCATGTGTGTGTTTCTGTGTGTGTGTGTGCATGCATGTGCACGTGCGTGTGTACAGTCACCAGAAAGACCCCCGCTGCCCACTGTGTGTGTATGTGTGTGTTTCTGTGCATGTGTGTATTTCTGTGCGTGTGTACACAGAGTCACCAGAAAGACTCCCGCTGCCCAGCATGTGTGCGTGTGTGTCCGTGCGTGTGTGTGTTTATGTGCATGTGCACATGCGTGTGTACACAGAGTCACCAGAAGGATCCCCGCTGCCCGCAGCCAGCCGCCTTGCGCTGCGGCACCAGAGGGTTTGCTGCCCGTTGTGGTCCCAGGTGCCAGATCTTTGCTCCTTCAGCGTCTTGTCCCTTGACTTCCTGCGGTGCCCCTCTCCGGCCCCCCCGCAGCCCCTTCCTGGCCCCTCGGCGCCCTTGTCCGGGCTGAGAGGTCGCAGGGACGCTGCTGGCCGGAGCTGCTCCCGAGGGGTTGAGTGCTTATGCTCCAGACCTGTTTCCTGGGGCCACTGGAAGCCACTTCCGCACCTGGCCCCTCTTCCTTTTTCCTTGGGGGGGGACCTCCCTGTGGCTTGGGGAGCCATTTGCCATGGTGTTGGACCCCAGAAGCCGTGCCACAGGCCAGCAGAGGGAGGGCATCTGCCCCGTGAGATGGCCTTTCCCGAGTGGTGTCAGCAGCGCCACGTCCAGGAGCGGGGACCAGCCCATCCAGGCCCCGGGCCGCAGGCCGCCGAGCTGGCCTGGCTCGGGGTCGAACCCCAGCCCTGTCGCCTGCCGGTTCTGCATGCTGTGGTGGCCTAACCCCTTTGACTCCAGGACATGGGTGGTGGTTCAATGGGTGCCAACGCCAGGCGAGCATCCCGCACGAGCGAGGCCCGTCAGTGCTGGACGGAGCTGCTGTCCCCCAGCCCCTTCCGTCACCTCTGCGCACACGGCCCTCAGCTCTCCGTGTTCTGCGGTATCGAGGTTGCTGGAGCAGAGGTGCCCTCGGCTTTCCCCTGGGGCTTTCCTGCGAGGCCAGGCGGCCAGCCTGTGCTCGATCTGTGGCCGACATTCAGGGCACACTCCCCGAGAAGATAAGACGGTCATAAGGAAGCCGCCTCCAGGCCCCGTGTGGAGCAGCTGCTACAGTCCTCACGTTTCTCTCAAGTCTCCTGTTCTAAAGATGTTGCCCAGGCCGCACTTGTCATTTGTCTGTGTCTGCGGTAGGTCCCTTCCCAGCCGAGGCTGTGGCCCTGTCTCCCTCCCCACCTGGAAGCACGCAGGTATGGAGCACCCAGGAGACGCACAGCCCAAACGGGGGGCTTTTCACCTCAGGACCTTCCTGGGGTTCCTGAGTGACAACTCTCCCCGCACCCTGCTCCACACACCCCTCATTCTCTCACCTAAAAATGTTTTTCAAACTGTTAAGAAAAAATGGTTCCCAGCCTTTGGGGCAGCGGCTACGTCCGGAGACAGGTGGCTTTTGACTGCAGGAAGGCGTTTCACGGCGTCGCCGGTTCCTCTGAGAGAGAAGCGCGTGCTCCCCGCTCCCCGGCACGGCGTGGTCTGGCCCCCCCGCCCCTCCCCCCTGCTCCCCGGTCGGTCCCCGCCACACCGACTTCGCGCTTCTAGAACATTCCAGCACTCTCTCTGGCCGGGGCCTTTGCGCTTGCCGTGTCTCGGCCGAGGGCACATCAGCGTGTCGTTCTCACCCCTCCAGGTGGTGACCGCCCTGTCAAAGTCCGTCCCACCCCGGCGGCCAGCACGCCCTGTGCCCTCTCGCTGCAACCGACACCCGCCATCCTGTGCTCTGGAAACTTTTCGTTATGAAAAGTCCCGAACGTAGCCAGAGTGGAGAACACGCCCGCGTTGCCCGCTTCAGAATGAACAACAAACTCTCACGTGGTTCCATCTTTACTCCCAACCGTGGGTCCTGTTATTTTGAAATACTATGATCTCAGGCACATCATCCGTAGCGCTTTGCTACTTTGTTACATTGTGTGTCTCCCCACCCCACCCCCGAATATAAGCTCCATAAGGGCAGGGAGGGTTTTTTTTGGGGGGGGGGCAGGAGGAGGCTGAGGGGTCTGTTCTGTTCAGTGCTGTGGACCCAGCATCTGGCACTATGCCCAGCACAGTAGCTAGTCAATAAATACTTGTGAAATGAATAAGATGAGGACTGAAGGTTGAACTGTGGGTTGAAGACCAGAGGGTGGCTCTTACTTGACAAGAGCTGACTCGGGGAACGGGGACTGCGCAGGCCTGTCTCCTCGTGGGCGCCCACCTTCTTCTGTCCCTCCGCTCCCTCGTCCTCGTGGGCCTCGGGAGGGAGGCGTGTCTCCCCGCTTTGCCAGAGCTACGAGCAGCCTGCTCCCACCCTGCTGGGCACCTCGGTCGGGCTGGCACAGGCTTGCCCTTGGCCTCGCTGCCGGCTCCCGGCTTCACACCCTCCCTGCCACGCAGGTGCTGGCGTGCGCTGGGGTTTCCTCTTTCAGCCTCTCGTCCCTCTTCCTTCCCCCGTGTGCCACCTCTGCTCGGAGTTCCAGGGCCTCCTTCCAAGCAGCCTCCGTACCTCTCCTCGGTGGGGCCCCCGGCACCTCACGTTCCACGCGCCCAAAACAAGACTCACGGACCCGCGCCCCCGCGCACCCCAACACGTGCTCCTCGCCTCGTCCTCCATCCGGTGACCTGAGCTGGAGATGGTGGTTCGCAGCCGCAGTCACCAAGGGCTTCGTGCACGTGACTGAGCAGAGCCCTGATCTCGCGGGGCGGGGCGGGGCGGGGCGGACGTTCGTGGGGAGACAGCATCGAACTCGGGGGGACGGAGCGCCTGGCGAGCGTGGCGGGGCCGAGGGGCGCCGTGCGGGCTGGAAGGCAGGGGCCCTGCGTGAGGCCCCGTTGCCGCCCTCCCCAGGCCGAGAAGCGGGGTCCGGGAGAGGGCGTGAAGGAGGGAAGGGAAGCTGGCCGGGAGATCTGGGGGAGGAGCATTCCGGGCAGACATCCTGGAGAAGCCCCCGGAAGGCTTGGAAAACAGCTGCTGGTTCAGAGGGTCGGGAGCGGGGCCAGGGACTCTGATGCCAACAGCACAGGGCCCCGTTTGGAGAGCCACCGGGCTGGGGCGGAGGCCCTGGGCGGAGGGCCGCCTGGGCCTTCACGCCACACACAGCCCGTGAACCGCCGTGGCGTGGCGTGGCATGGCCACACCGCGTGGCAGACTCGTTCCTGAGGCCTGGTGCCAGCCGTGTGCCACTGCGGCCCCACCCCTCCCGGGGACATCTCCGAGCCCCCCGGGTGCTGGCCCTGCGGGCCAGGTGTGTGGGGAGCCACACGGCCCGCCCCCCACACCGCCTCCCGCCATCCCTGCCCCTGCAGCATCCCGCAGCCTCGTCTGCACACAGATGGGGGCGGCATCTGGGGTGCACGGGCCGCACAGTGGGGCACGGCCCTGCGTGGAGGGCGCTCGGCACCCGGGACGGAGCCTGGGGAGCGGAGACGAGAGCAGGAGACGGGAGGAGACGAGCAGGAGACGGGGAGGCCTGGGTCTGGCCCAGACTTGCCCGCGGCGGGGCAGCCGGTCAGCGGCCAAGTCGTTTCACGCGTCTGGGCCTTGCTGTCTACGTCTGTAAAATGGGTTTAATGACATCGGCCCCGTGAGGACTTCAGAGGGCGTCTGTGCAGTTTTTAACGAGCGGGGTCCATTAGTCTCCGAGAAAAAGGCGTAACAGCGGAAGGCGCTGTTGTGATTAGTTCCCAGGGCCTTCCCACCAGGTCCCGTCTTGTTTTAAGAGGGTTACCATGACAACGGGGTTTGTTTGAAAAACACGCAGAGAAGGCGTGGCTACCCATCTCGCCATAATCAGTAAACCCTGTTTTGCTGGTGGCTGTTGTCGTTACGAGCCTTCGCCGGTGGCTGCGCACGGCCGGGGACAACAGTGTGATGCGGAGTCGCCTCCCGCCGGGTGCTGGCGGCCGGCGGGCTCTGCGTCGCGCGCGCTCTCTCTCTCTCTCTCTCTCTCTCTCAAGCGTGGAGCGGCCCTCGGTGCCCAGCAGGCCACAGGCGCGAAACACAGACGTGGCCACAGGACGGTCCCCTCCTTCCTGCCGTCCCACCTTCCGCGGTGTCGGCTCCCAGTGCCATCTGCATGGTCTGACAATAGTAAATGGAAAATTCCAGAAGTTTCCAACTGTGCACCGTTCTGGGTCCCCAGACGAGCCCTCACGCCGTCCCTCCCCATCCCGCCCGGCACGTGTGTCACCCGTGGGTCCCACGTCCCACCTGTTAGTCACCGAGTTGCCGACGAGGTTATCAGATGACACGGGATCACAGTCGCCCGGGTTTTATTCACTCACAGACCCAAAGCGCCAGAGCGGTGACCCTGGCCGTTCAGACGTGCCGCGGAGACGCTGTGAGGCGCTTCGCGAAGTGAGAGGGAAACGTGTAGGGTCGGCACTGGCCACGGTTTCGGGCGTCCGCCGGGGATCTTGGAACGTACCCCGTGGAGAAGGGGGGCCCTCCTGCATTCATAACTCTGGTTGTAGTAGGGTTCTCCGGAGAACACCCTATAGGAGAGCTGAGAGAGACACTTCTGTAAGGAAGCCTCCCACGCGATTACGATCTGGGGGCCGATCCCCGGACCCCCAGACCTGCAGTCAGCAAGCTGGGGCCCCAGGCGAGACGACGGTGGCACTCGGGAAGCCGGCAGGGTCCAGACCCAGGAAGAGCCAGGTTTTTCCCATCCGCGTCCGAAGGCTGGAGGCCGCCTTACGCGGCCTCTCCGTGCTCCTCAGCCCTCCACCCGACGGGACGAGGCCCACCCACTCTGGGGCGGGCCACCTGCTGTGGCCAGTCTGCGGGGGGGCCCCCTCACAGACGCACGCAGCCGGGACAGTGCCGGGCCAGACGTCGGGGTGCCTCACGGCCCCCACGAGAGTGGACGCATGAAACGAGCTGTCACATGGATATTTGCCCCTTGTTGTGTGCCAGGCTTGGGACCCCACGCGCAGTGGGCCCTTGGTCTGGCCTCATGGAACAGACCGGTGATCAAGGGGACGTGGGCCATCCCACTGGACTCGGCTGACGCCTCCCGGACCCGAGGTACGACTTCAGGTCTGGGCCCAGCTATGCGGCCGGGGAGCAGACGGGAATGAAATACCAACATCTCAGGTCAGAGGATGCGACTGAAAAGCTGGGGGCGTACGGCCAAGGACACCGCCTGTGAGGAGGGGCGTGACGAGGGTGGGTTTGAGGTAGGCAGACGCGCATCCCGGCTCTGAGGATCGGGTCCGGGCGTGGCCGGGTTTCTCTCCCGTCCTCGAACAAGAACCGTGTCGTCCGTGCAGCACTGCAAGGGAGGAAGCGGTCAGCAGGGCCCCGAGCTTCTGGAACTGGGACCACAGGGCCGTCTGCACCCAGAGTGCCCGGATGGACAGAAGCCGCAGTCGCTGACCCTGCCTGCACTGCCACTTAGCCTCCTCCCTTCCCGCCCTCGTGTCACCGGGGGAGAGAATCCAGAGGCCCCAGCAGGGCGCTCTGCACGCAGCGGAACTGGGGAGTGGGGGTGCAGACTTTATCCTCACACTTTCATATAAACAGCCCGGAAAGATGGAGGCCCTCGGGGACGTGCCCCACATTCTCAGGGAGGAATGGATGCATCGGGCTTTGAACGAGAAAACGGGAACAGGCTTCTGGAGGAGCACGGAGGCAAGACGGGGGATGACGCAGAGGGGGGGGGACCGTGTCCCCGGGGCGCCGAGCTCGAATCCTGTGCTGGGACCGGGCTTTACGCGGCCCCGACGCCCCGCTGTGAAGGCGGTTATGGCAAGGACCCTGAGGCTCCCGTGGGGACAGAGACCTGGCTGGTAAGGGGCAGAGCCAGGACTTCACGACGGGGTGGCTAACGAGCCAGCCCTTGCCGAGGACGCCCGGGGGGTCACGGGGCTGAGGCGGACGGGCTGGGCTGGCCGGAGGGGCCACGGGAGGGAATCGCTGTGGCCCCACGAAGCCCCAGAGCTTCTCCCAGCAGACGCTCCTTGCAGCCGAGACGCAGCCGAGGCAGCAGCCAGAGGCCAGAAGACGCGAGGAGGGGGGGAGGGATGGGCAAGCGGGCGACACTCCTGCTTAGGGCCAGGCCGCCCGGACAGTGCCAGTGAACGCTCGACCCTTCCAGACCCGAGGGCTTCGCTCGCCGAGGGGCATTCCCCGGGCCAGGGGCGGGTCAAGGTGGGTCTTGGAAGAGTCATTTATGTCAGAAGCAGCTGCTGGAAAATAATGATCTCCCCTCGGGGTTTGGCCGAGCAAGTAGGTCAGCGCCTTTCGTGTCACCCGGCACAGCGCACGGGGGCACCAGCACATCCTCCTTCCCGGGGAGCGGCTGGCTCTGCACGCGAGATGAAAAAACTCAGGTTTAGAGGCCAAAATCGACCAGCTGGTGCTTAGCCCCGGGAGTCCGCGGGGGCCGGGTGCCCTGGGTTGTATTCCCCACCTTAGCCGTTCAGGTCACAAGGCCGGCCATTGTCTGGAGCCCCCATTAACCATCTCCCGCCCTGACAGGCGTTCGGGGGTCGGGTGCAAAAGCCCAGCCCAGCCCCGTCTCATCCAACGCAGATGAAGGGTGAGGGAGGTGGGACAGAATCCCTCGTGTGTCTGCCCTGTCCCGGCTCCTGCCGTACCCTCTGCAGGCAGAGGTGACACGGGCCGGGGTGGCCACAGGTCTTGTGCTCGAGGGGCAGCGTGCCCTTGAGGTAAGGCCATCGCACTGGCCTGCCCCCTCGCGAACGTCGTCAAGCGTGTGGATTGGGAGGTCCATCCAGGGTACGGGTAACCATAGCAACGTCCAGGGTGCGAGGACCACAGCCCCCTCCGGGCCTCCCGCCTGCACAGCTCCGGGCGCCAGGCGGTGGCTCAGGGAGTCGACTGGGTTTCCTACATCTGGAAACTTGGAGATGTCCCTGAAATGCCTTGGATTTCTTCATCTGTAAAATGGGCTTTTTTTTTTTTCCCCTGCCTCACGGCTCTGGGGACACTTAATGACACGAAGCGTGGAAGGAACCGGACAGTGCCTGGGAGGGAGGTGCTGGTTTCCTGGTGGGGGTTCCACGTCACCCCACTCCCGGCCCCGTGCGGCCCGGCGGGGACCCAGCTCAGCCGCGGGTGCAGCACCCTGCTGGGTTCCGTCCACACAGCCGTCACCGGCCTGTGTGACCAGCTGGCACCACCGTGGAGTTTCTGCTGCAAACGAGAGCCCCCCGAGGGCCTTGCAGGGGCCGCGGACACCTGAGGAGGGAGCGAGCTGAGCCATGTCAGGGCAAAAAGGCAGACGAGCCCCCGGCCAGGCCGTTCCCGCTCAGCGTGAGCAAAGCCCGGATTCAGTAACGCTCTCGAGTCACAGGCCGTGTTACTGCCTCCTAATCGCTGGCGGTCGGATCCAGAAAGCGGCTTCTGAGCCCCCCGCCGCCCCTGTCCGCGCTGCCCGCCCGCCGCGGCTCCTTCCCGTTACAACCCCCGAGCCGTAGGGGCTGGCAAGATTCACGGACGGACCCGCAGGCCCGCCGGAGAAGCTGTTCCTTCGGGCTCCTGCCCCTGGACGTGTGTGTGGGAAGGTCTCCGCGAGCACAGCTGTTTGGAAACATCCTGCAATAGGAAACAGAGTCCCAGCTGAGCGTCCAGGTGACACGAGAGTCTAAAAAAAAAAAAAACCAACTTCAACTCATTTCCTTCACGGCCGCCGCCAAGTCCGGAGGTCCTGCCCGGTTTGCACATCCTGCCGGTGACTCACCTGGGGTGTCCCTCCCCGTCCTCCTCTCGTGCGTGGTTTGTGCTCACGAAGGAGCCGCAGACGGGGGGCCTCGGGCCAGCCCCGTGCTCATCGCCCCGGCCCTTCCCCGGCCGGGCCCTGGCCCATGTGCTGAGCAAGCTTCCCGCTCTGCTCACGGAGGCTTCTGCCGAACCGAAAATGCCACTCAGCAGATGAGCACCGAGGACCGTCTCGTGAGTCCCTCATGACTCGGCTGTTGGAACCATCTTGAAGTGCACAGTCCAGTGGCAATGAGCACATTCTCATTGTGGTGCGGCTGTGACTCAGCTGTGACCATGCACGGGAGGAGGTGGCCGAGCCGCCGGGTGGGGAGAAGCCGGGCCCCTTGACCAGCTCAGACGGCCTGCTTCCTGGCCCTCCCTAGGACACGAGGCTGGCCCTCTCTAAGCCGCTGGCATTTCCGGTGGCCCCGTTCCCGCAGCGCTGCCCGTGGCCTCGGGGACGAGCGGGAGTGCTCAGCCGGCATCCTGGCGGCACCGCCGGCAAGGACCTCGCCGTGCCCGCGGCACGCGCCCCCTGCACGGGTGGGAGGCCGGGCTGGGACCTCGTCACCGCAGCAGAATCCCGTGGCTGTGGGCGCAGCGGGGACGCCGTGGGGTCCCCGCAGCCGGGCGTTCAGAGTGCGTGGCCGCCGCTCACTGCAGCTGGAGTCAGTGTGTTTGAATGACAAGTCCTTGCCTGCAGCTGCCGCGTCCCAAGCTTAGGAACGAAAGCACGACAGAACCCAGCCTCAGACGAAGTCTCCCTGCCTTTCCTTCCCGAGGGAACATTCCGGAAGACCCCCGTCCGTCTCCATCTCCTCTTCATCTGTCGCTTGGCCACGCCCTTCACGGTGGCTTCCAACCATGGGTTTCCGTTGTTCACTACACAGAGGGGCTGAGACATTTCCAACATCTTTACGCCCTGGGTCCTTTACGCTTAACGAATCCCCACTCCCGTCATGTGTCTCTTCGTGCGTTTTCCTAAAAACAGTCGGGAAGGGCCAGGCCCTCCTTCCACACTGCGCCGAGAGCTGGGGATCCGGTCCCTGGCCTGGACGGTCCACCGTCCCCGACACGCTGCCCGTGAACGCCGTTCCGCCGAGATCTCAGCCGCTGTTTAACGAGGACCCCCTGTCCCCCAGTTTCGGGTGTCACGCTTCCTGTTCCCATCCGAGACCTCGTCAGAAGGGCCTTCGCCGTCCACGTCTCATCTCGTGCTCTGCTCCTGGGTGCCTCCGTGTTCGCTAAGACGACCGCGCCTCCCTCAGCTCTCCAGTGTCCCGAGCTCTCACCAGAGCCACCCTCAGCGTCTGGATTTCCAGCGTGCACCTGTAAACTCCGACACATCTGCCGGGTACCCCGTCCCAAAGCTGCTTCTGCGTATGGGGACGGTCGTTACACAGCTCCCTGCTTCTCGGTACCCGTTGTGGGGCTCGTCTCCATGGTTTGACAGAAGCACGTGCCCCGCCGTGTCCTCGGGCCTGTCCAGTGTGGCCGAGGCGGGTGGGCGGGGAGACAGCCATGCCCACCCCTGGACTCCTGAGCTACCTCCCCCGCAGGTCAGCCCCTTCCTGCGCGCGCGCACACACACACACACACACACACACACACACACACACACACCCGTGCCTATCAGCGCCCAGCAGCTCTGGGGCAGGAGCTTGGTCTGCAATGCCGGCTGGGTCTCCGTGGGCCCAGGCCCCTCACTCAGGGAGGCCATGAGTGTGGATCTTAAAGAATTGTTGGGAATGAGAACACAGCCCTCGCCAGGATCATGACACAAGCGATGCATGATGCATTGAAGGCGATGGCAGGCTTACCCATCTGAGTCATACCCAGTTTATTTGTCGAATTTCTCAAATTGTGCAAACATCCTAATTCCTCATCTAATGGGTGTTTGTTTGCCACCCACAGTCCGGCTCCAGGGATTTGGGCTTTTGTTGTCACTGTGTGGGTTTCAGCTTCACCTTAGACGACCCTCCCCCCCCCCCCCCCCGCCCGGACCTGAGAAGCAATAGGCAGTGAGCAGCGCGTCCGAGGGAAGATGCAAGACAAACGTAATAGGCCCAGCCCCGGGACGGGACCGAAGGTGCTGCTTAGCGCGGCTCGGGGTGTGACGGGGCCGCCTCCGGCCGCCAGGGGAAACAGCGTCTCTGTCCCCGTGCTGAGCCCTGCTGTGTTCGCAGGACGGGGCTGAGGCAGCCCTGAGCCACCAGGCGTGGGTGCCAGGACCCTGTTCTCCCAAAGCCTCTGCTAATTGCCCCTGGTCTGATTGCTGGTGAGTCACGTTGCATAACGCCCCTCCGAGGGACACCGTACTGTACCATCACTCAGCTGTGGCGGAGCGCGGCCCCTTGGCACACGAAGGGACTTTGGGTGCGTTCTCACCGCGTCTGACACCGTCTGTCCGAATAGCTCTCCCGCCATTATCGCCGGTGGGCTGCTCACCGCAACGGAACATCTGGATTTCAGGAGTACGTCCCCTTCCCTCGGGCCACAGTGAGAGCTGAGAACGCGGGGGGCCAGGCCGGCCCGGCCCATCTCGGGACGGGGCGGTGAGCGCGTGAGGGAACCCAGGCTCGGAGAGAGGATGATGGGTGAGGCGGGGCGTGCTCGCCCACCAGCAGCCTCACACCTCTGGGACCACTCCTCTCTCCTCCCCACGCTGACCCTCCCTCCGTACCCCAGCCCGAGACACGGAAAAAGGACAGCGTGCCCAGTGAAGTCCGCACCTCAGACGGACCGTTTCCTAGCATAGGTGTGTCCCGGCTTCTGCGTGGCACACTGACAGTCACATGGCACGGAGGACCCTGTGCTTAATCCACGACTGTGGGTCACAGCATGTCCCCCACAAACCCACGTGTTGCGTCCTCCCCACCCCCGCCGTGCCTGCGAAGGGGCCCTTGCTTAGAAACGGGGTCCTCGCAGATCATCAGGTTAGGATGGGGTGCGCCCTGACCCAGTGTGACCGTGTCCTGATGCCAAGGGAGAACTTGGACACAGACACATCCCCAGGAGGGCTCCCTGTGACGATGAAGGCAGAGGTCGGGGTAGGTCATCTACGTAGCCGAGGAACCCCAAAGATGGCCGGCGAAGCACCAGCCACTGGGGGAGAGGCCGCAGAAGGGCCCAGCCCGTTAGATGAGGAATTCCTGGCCCCAGAGAGCCAGCCCTCCGAGCTCGGGGGGCCGCTTCCCCTCGGCCCTCAGGGGTAGCGGAAGGAGAGATCACGGCTGCTTGAGGCTCGCCTTGCAGATCGGGCCGGAAAAGAGGGCCCCGGAGCAGGAGGGAGTCTGAACCCCCAAAGGTGGCGGGGGCGTGAGCAAGGGCTGCGCGTGGGTTCAGAGGGCAGTCGGCGCCCCGAGCCCGGCAGGGCCTGGCGTGCAGCCCTCTCGTGGGTCTTGTTTGCCGGCGGGTGGAGCGGGGTGGGTGGCCGCCGGGGACCGCCACCAACCCCGTGCTTGAAGAAGATGCTGAGCCGCCTCCCGCAGGGCCCGGAAGGACGAGGACGCGGCGGCCGTCGGGGGCCGCCTGATTGCTTCCTGTCGGTGCGGGGTGGGCTTCCTTCCCGCCAGCAGCTCCCCCGGGGGTGGCAGCTCCGTCCCTGGAACAGGCCGCAGACACGTGCATCCTGGACAGCTGGGCCCGCAGCGCTTCCTCTCGCTTGTTGGAAGGAACTCCCGGGAGTAGCTATGGAAAAAGCCAGCCGGCTGCGGGCGGCGGACGGACGCCTGCCCCTGGGCCGGGCCCTGGGGGACGTGGCTCGTCCTGCCACTGGCCGCGGGGCGGGGGGCGCACAGCCTGAGCTCCCCGGGGCCTGGGGACGCTCTTCTCTGCAGGGATATTGAGGGTGTCCCGCCCCCTCCCCCCGCTCTGGGGCCTGTGTGTCAGGATGGCCTGTAGACAGGGCCTGACGGGAGAAGGACAGTGTCATTTCGGGGGGCTTAGGGGCTCCCCACTGCCTGCAGACAGTGGGGTCCTGGGGAGCCACGCAGGGGGCCTTACCTGTCCACCTGCCCTCTCAGAAGAGCTGCCACGTCAGGCTTACCCTCAGGCTGACTCTGGGGCTGAGGGAAGGATGCTGTTCCTAAGAGTGTTTAGAAGCCAGGGGCCCTGGGGACCAAGCCCCCACCCCTTAGCCTGTCCCCCCCCACACACATGCCCGGCCCTCACGGCCCTGTGGGCGCCCTGGAGCTCCACGCGACCCAGTCCCAGGGCCCAGCCACGCGGAGCCCGCCCTGGCTTTGCACGGCTGCATTTATTTAATCATGCCTGGGAGAAGGTTCGGGCAGGTTTAAGTTCAAGCTGAAGGATCACCACCGAAGTCAAGGGAATGAAAACGGCCTTGGGAGGAGGTGGCTGCCTGTCGGGGGGTCTGCGCCAACAGAGGACGGCAGCCTCGGGACAGGGCACCCCGCTGGGGCAGGAGGGGTGGGGGCAGCGGCCCTGAGGGCCTCTCGGCCCCAGCTTCTGGGGTCTTCATAATAGGGGGGTGGTGCACACAGGCCTGTGGTCGTGGTGACGAGGGGCCGGTGACGCCGTGTCCCTTATGTGTGACAGTCAGCGCTGCCCCGAGAGGTCATGATGTCCCAGCGCCTGGTCACACCAGCAGAAATCCCTGATGTCAGCCCATGGCCCCCTGAGATAAAGACTGTGCCCCCAGCCTTCCTGGAGCTGGTGTGACCATGTCACTAGGTTCTGCACAAGGGGATGTGACAAAGCAGTAAATGCCTCTTCTGGGAGTCAGCGTTCCTTAAGCGGGGACCATCCCTTCCAATCTCCTGCCTTCTCCCCGGTGGCTGGAATCTCGGCACAATGGCCGCGTTCCAGCAGCCACCTTGGGGTGTGAGGAACAGAGATGCGCCCGGGGGATGCCAGATTGAGTGACAGATACGTGCACATGGCAGCCACGACCAGGACTGCGTGTCCTGGAGAGACCGATCACCGTCCAGATCTCTTCGTGTCCTCTTCAGCATCGAGTAAATGCTGGATCGGACTCGATCCAGCCTTTTAAAGCCCTGTTACTCAGACAGAAACAAAACCTGGACCACACCCTCCAATAACGCTTCCCCTTGTTCCCTCAACAGCCACCTCCGTTAGGTCCCTCCTCCTTTCTGAGGGGTGCTGAGCTCCCTTGGGGCCAACATTCTGCCTGGAGTGTCACTGCTCACTGCTCACATCCGGGCTTCCCTGAGGGGTTGTTCCCTCAGGCTGTGGGATGGACCCTCAGCCTCAGGCCACGTGCGGGTGGCATCGGGGAACAGCCTCCAGGAGGGAGGGGCTCGGGCCCGCTGCCCCATGCAGGGCCGGTGGCCGACCGAGCCGGCCTTCTGGCGCACGGAGCACGTGGGTGCTGTGGACGGGGAGCCCCCCCCGGCAGAGCTGGGAGTGCTGCAAAGCTGGACTGGCCCTTGGGGAAATACAGAGTGGCTGGAATGAGAGAGGATGGAGGGACGGGGGCCACAAGGCCACCCTCCTTTGGGTGGAAAAGCAGTGGCTTTTTCTGACAGCCAGTTTCTTCCTGGCCTGCGTTTCTTCTCCAGGGGCTGCAGGGGGAGGGGACGGTGGCAGTGAGAGGGACATTCATATTTTCCTTTCCACGCCTACGTACTATTTCTGTGGTGTCTAGGTTTACAGCCTATTTGCCTACTTCTGCCATTGAAAAGGGAACATTCGAACTGGAGTCTTAGGACAGAAACCATTAACAATCAAAAGGAAACACCCAGGGGCGTCTCCAGCAGCCGTCCCTGACACGGGGGTGGGGGGGAGTTTCAGTGGTGGGGTCAGCCGGGCAAGGGTCACGGGCGAGAAAAGCTTTGGGAATTCCAGCTGCCCCAAGGACTTGACTTTGGGGGGGGATGGGGGGAGTGTCAAATGGAAACGGGCAGCCGTGGACTCCACCAGGACGGGCCTCCCGTCCCTGCCCGCTGGCCCGAGGCGGGTCCCCCGTCCCCACCCCCCAACTCCCGCGGTGTCCCCTGACCAGGCCCCAGGCCCTGTACTCGGATCCGTAACCAAGTCTTGTCTTCTGGTGAAGCCGAGGGCAGGCGGCAGGGGCGGGCGGGGGAGGGGGGGC